>LPNX010478043.1:535213-552713 GCA_001517045.1 Pseudotsuga menziesii | reverse complement strand
TAGTGCAGAGAAATTTATCATTTCGATCCACAGAAAGTGGTAGGGGTTGTGAAGCTCTATGGTCGAAACAAGATGTTGGGTAGATCAATGGGTGAGAAGAATTCCGTGATCAGAAGTTTCTCACTTGTTCAGATGAAAAAGGTTAACAGAATGTTGAAGTTCTCAAGGTTGAGCAGTCCCGATGAAGGTAGTTTAGAGATCGACGGTTGATATTGATCTCCCCAAATCAAGCTGTGTAGGTTGATATTGTTGAGTTTTGGGTATGAATATTTGGTGTATTGAGGGCTTAGATCGCAAAGATGAACATATCTACGGTAGTGAGTGCATGGAGAAACATGAGGGTTATGCAACATAAAAAAAACTATTGAAAAATCTAAGTGGAGAAGATGCCCTCACGTACGATCTGTCTTCCCGATAGTTAATTGATTTCCCCGAAACCATTTGTGATACACCCACAGGATAAATCATCCCCGAGGTAGCGCCATCTATCCCAAAACCAGATACTTATCGTATGGTTGGCGTGTGAAATCAGAAATATATCATGAAAATCTAAGATGTGGAACAATGAATCTGATCGCCACACGTAGCAGGGGAAACACAACGAAATAATGGTTCTGGTATCATCATCACAGGAGAGAAAGGGCCAAAACACGTCCAGTCCATATGCCCTGAAGCATATGGTCGACCAGGATACTTGACGATGAAATGTGCGAAAATGTTGACGTGTCATCCCCTTGTCCAGTTTTCCAATTCTATATAAAAACCACCTTTCATATCCATTAAGGTGCATAGGACGATCTAGTGTACAAGAAAATGCATGGTATAATTCTGCCAAGAGGTTCTGAGGATTTTGATATGTTTGCAATGGAAATATGGTTCGAGATGCTGGTTAGTCTGGGTGTGTTGTTGGTTGGTGAGTTTGATTCCACGCTCATCTTGTTGATGTAATTGTAACTTCGGAATGTATTCACTTGTATTTCTTATGTATTGTACCCTGATGTTTATTTCGAGATGTGTCTGTGTACTGTACTTGAGTCATGCCATGCCCCGATGTTCCTATAGGGAGGTTCTATAATGTAAACAAGTCATGTTAAGTCATTGTGGGTAACCCTCCTATTGGTCAAGGGTTAAAGTCCCCACAATTCTGGGGCACTCGGGTTATTAGACTCTCCTAGAGAAGTCATCCCTAGTAGGTTATTGTCAAGTTCGTAATTAGTATAAATAGAGAGTGAGTCTCTCTATTTATCACACACTCACTCACACTCAGTTGTAGCGCATAGCTGAGGAAGAAGAAGACACTAGGGCTAGGAAGAAAGAGGCTACTGCTGTCGGGATATCATCTTACTTTTTGGGGGTTTTACTTTTGGTGCTAATTCTATATCTGAGGAAGTTGTGGGGTTTTCTCCATTTATGGTTTCCCCAAGGAAAAACATTGTGTTCATTGTCTCTTGTGTTTGATTTCTATGCTTGTTATTCTCTCAATTAAAGATCCTAATATAATGCTAACTAAATGTTAAAAATCTAACCTGGTATCAGAGCTAACCTGAGAAGAAGACACTGTGCAGCTGTGGGAACTAGGGCTTCCTACTTTTGGGATCTATCTCCACATATTTTCAGAAAAATAAGGTTGGACTAACTCTCCTCCCTAGGGCGCATCTTTCTGTCGATGCAGAATCCAATTCTAAGATTTTTCCATTTTGGACCCGACACTGCTGCCGGAAATTAGGGATTTCCACAGAAGTTGAATTATTTCAGTGAGCCCAAACCTGGATTGATCTCCTCCTCAAAATCGACGTTTAGAGATCAAGATCAAAGCATTTGATTGGACAAAACTCCGGAAAGGCGAAACCCTAATCTGCTCCTGAACCAGCAATGCAAAAATTCAATTCCAAATCCAAATCCGACATCTTGACCTGGTAAGATCTAAATATTTTGTATTTCCATTTGAGGTTCTCAGTTAAGATGTCTCATCATACCAAGCTTGATGAAAATCTTGAGGGAGCTGATAACTTCTGAGCCTGGAAGTATAGGATCTCCCTGGTCATGGAAGAAAATGAGTTGGACTCCTATATCAATGAGGAGGTTCCAGTTCCAGAGGGAGATGAGGCTAAATCCTTACATAAAAAGAAGTTGGTTATGGAAAAGAGGATTATTGCTGACTCCATCAAGGATCACCTCATACCACAAGTGTCGTCCCTAAAGACACCTAAATCTATGTTCGATGTCCTAACCAAACTGTTTGAAGGGAAGAACATAAACTGGAATATGAATCTAAGAAACCAACTGAAGAATGTAAAGACCCAAAATGCAGTGACCATCCAGTCTTACTTTACAAGGATATCTCAGATCAAGGAATAGATGGAAGCCATATATGAAGAAGTGGAGAATGCAAAGCTTGTAATGACCACCTTGAATGGTCTCCCTAGATCATGGGACTCCTTTATTCAAGGAATCTGTGCCAGAAAGAAGTTAGTCAAGTTCAGTAGACTATGGGAAGAATGCTCTCAAGAAGAAGCTCGAATAGCAGCTTGAGAAGAAAATATGGGAAGTGAAGATCAAGCTCTCACAGTACACTCCAAGAAACCAGAATAAGTTCTCATCACCCCAGAGGTAAGCCCTTCCACAAAGATAACACTAGAAAATATTTGTCTAGAATTAGATTTTATACATGTGATGAGAAAGAACACTATGCTAGAGAATTTACTAGAAACAAAAATGTCTCTCACAAGAAGAAGGGAAACAAGAGAAGACATCATGCTCATGCTGCAGAGGATGATGAACCTTCCACAAAGAGAACAAAACATGAAAGTGATGATTCCTCAAGTGATGAAGAATATGTTTTGATTTCCGCTCTCACGGGAAACATTACACATGGAACCAATGATTGGCTTATAGACAGTGGGGCTTCCAAACATATGATAGGATTCAATGAATCCTTTGTGAAACTATCAGAACATGAATCACCACACAAGGTGAAACCTGGAGATGACTACCAATATCCAATAAAAGGTAGTGGAGAATCCTCCTATAAGCTAGACTTTGGAAACTCTGTGACAATGAAGGATGTATTGTTTGTACTAGGACTAAAGAAGAACCTCCTCTCCATATCTGCATTAGATGCAAAAGGCATGAGGGTTGCATTTATAGATGGCCAAGTTATCATGTGGCCAAAGAGAAATACTATTAATGATGCAATAGTGATTGGGGAACAAGAGGGGGGTCTATACAAATTGAAGGGCCATCCAGAACAAGCCTTGGTTCATGACACAGTAGAGCCAAATGAACTTTGGCATAGAAGGATTGCACATGTGCATTACAGATCACTACCACTTGCAAGCAAAGTTGTTGAAGGTCTTGCAGAAATTCAAGCAAAACATGATGGAGTCTGCAAAGGATGTACGAAAGGAAATAACACAAAGAAGACATTTCCAAGTAGCGAGAGCAAGGCAAAAGGAATCTTGGAAATCATCCACTCCGATGTATGCGGTCCAATGTCATCAAGTTCATTAAGCATTTATGTATACTATGTTTCTTTTATTGATGACTTTTCTAGGAAGACATGCATTTACTTCATGAAGAACAAAGATGAAGTTCTCAGCAAGTTCAAGGAATTCAAAGCCTTGATCGAGAACCACACTGAAAAGAAGATCAAGACCTTTCGATTAGATAATGGTGGAGAACTGACATCAAATGAATTCAAAGAGTTATCCAAAGACTTAGGGATTAAGAGGGAGTTGTCCACTCCATATAATCCACAACAGAATGGGGTTGCAGAAAGGAATAATAGAACTATCATGGAAGCTGCAAGAGCAATGCTTCATGATCAAGATCTTCCTATGCATCTGTGGGAAGAAACTGCCAGAACAGCAGTGTATGTACAGAACCGTACTCCACATAGAGTACTCGAGAAAAAAACCCCTGAAGAAGTCTTTTCCAGCAAGAAACCAGAAGTCAGCCATCTCAAAATATTCAGTTGTCCAGTGTACATACACATTCCAAAAGAAAAGAGGACAAAATTAGATCCTTCGGGAAAGAAGGGTATATTTGTGGGATACTCTGAAAGCTTGAAGGCTTACAGAATATACTTCCCAGGATTCAAGAAGATTGACATTAGCAGGGATGTGACATTTGACGAAGACTCAGCTTACAACAAATCCAGAAAGAAACCTGCTAAAGTTCCTGAAGAATTAGAAGCACCTAGAATTCATGACACCACCATGAATGAAGAAATTCAAGAAGAAGATCGATAATTTGAAGAACCTCAAGAACCTGTAGATCCACTTGAGGAGAAGAATCATCATAAGAGGAAACCTACTTGGGTACGAGAAGTTATCCAATGTGAAAAAAGATATGGGGCTCAAGAAGAGAATCACAGAGAAAGAAAGAGAACTAGGTCCTACTCTAGTTATGTAGCCTTATTATGTGATTTCATCGATAAAGAACCTTCCAATTATGAAGAAGTGACAAAACGGACAGAATGGAAGGATTCTATGATCAAAGAGTATCAATTGATCATGAAGAATGATGTTTGGGATGTTGTTCCAAGACCAAAATGGAATTCGGTAGTAACTTCCAAATGGATCTACAAGATCAAGCATGCTGCAGATGGCAGCATAGAAAAATATAAAGCAAGATTTTTTGCTCGTGGCTTCTCCCAGAAAGAAGGAATAGATTATGAAGAAAATTTTGCACCTGTATCCAGATACACTTCCATCAGATCAGTACTTGCTTTGGCTGCAGTAATGAAGTGGAAGATACACCAGATGGATGTCAAGACTGCTTTCTTGAATGGTGTAGTAGAAGAGGAAGTGTATGTGGAGTAGCCACTCAGTTTTGAGACACATGACAGGGAGTCTCATGTGTGTAGATTGAAGAAATCCCTGTATGGTTTAAAACAGGAACCCATGACATGGTATGGCAGAATTAACAGCTTTCTATCCAGCTTGGGATTTACCAAGAGTAAAGCGGATTCCAACCTTTACTACAAGGTTGAATATGGAAACCTAGTGATGCTCCTACTGTATGTAGATGATCTGTTTGTAACAGGTATGGATTGGTTGATTGCTGATATGAAGAGGAAGCTTGCTGCCGAGTTCGAAATGAAGGACTTGGGTATGATGCATTATTTTCTAGGCATGAAGGTGTGGCAGAATGCAGATAGAATTCCCCTAGGACAAGGGAAATATATGGTAGAGATCCTAAAGAGATTCGGGATGATGAACTGCAAGGCCATGACCACACCTATGGAATCAAACCTGAAGCTATTGAGTGATGCTTCATCAGAAGTGGTTGATTCTATGATGTATCGTCAGATGATTGGGTCCTTGATGTACCTAATGAACACGAGATCAGATATTTGCTTTGTTGTAAACACCTTGAGCCAGTTCCTGACAGATACGAGACATGTTCACTTGATTGCTACAAAGCATATTCTGAGGTACCTGAGGGGTACAGTTGATGATGGGCTCAAGTATGAGGTGAGTCAGAAGATTAACCTGGAGGGTTATGTTGATTCAGATTGGGCAGGTAGTGCCATCGATAGGAAGAGCATTTCAGGGTGTTGCTTCAGTATGGGATTAGGTGTGATCTCTTAGTTTAGCAGGAAGCAGTCCTGTGTGGCACTGAGTACAGCTGAAGTAGAGTATGTCGTAGCTTGTTCATCTAGTTGTGAGGTAGTATGGCTAAGGAAGCTACTGTATAATTTATTTGATCTCCAGTTGGATGCTACTTGTATATATTGTGACAACCATAGTTGTGTGAAGTTGTCAGAGAACCCGGTGTTCAATGACAAGTCAAAGCATATCGAGATCAAGTATCACTATATCAGGGATATGGTGCAAAGGAGAGTAGTGAAGCTCCAGTATGTTGCGATGGATGAATAGATAGCTGATGTGTTGACGAAGCCATTGGCTAGGGTGAATTTTGAGTACTTCAAGGAGAATCTTGGTGTTCTCCAGATCGAGGTTCCTTCCAAGGGGAAGTGATGAGTCTGTGAGCCATTCTGACATGGTGAGAGGATTGGTTCCTTCCATGTAAGATGTGAGTGCTGATCCATTCTGATGTGACTATAGGATTGCTTCTTACATGATCAGATATAAGGTCTATTTCCATTATTTGAATGGACGTACCTGGTCAGTTACCAGGAAAACTTAGTCTGGGGCTAAGGGCCATTCTGATATGATTGTGAGATGTGTTCTCACATGATCAGATATGAGTGCATGGCCATCCTGATGTGATTGAGGGATGTGTTTCCACTTGATTAGATATAAGGGTTATTTCCATTCTTTGAATGGAGGCACCTGGTCAGTTACCAGGAACCCTCAGTCTGGGACTAAGAACCATTCTGATGTGACTGTGGGATTGGTTCCCGCATGATCAGATGTAAATGTAGAGCCTTTCCAGAGATGATAGTAGGTGTGTCCTATCATGCTGGTGGATGTGAGTGCTAGCCTTTCCACAGATGATAATAGGTGTGTGCTATCATGCTAGTGGATGTGAGTGCTGTGCCTTTTCATAGATGGTAGTAGGTGTATCCTACCATGCTGGTGATTATAAGTGTTGTGCCTTTCCATAGATGGTAGTAGGTGTGTCCTACCATGCTGTTGGATGTGAGTGTTGTGCCTTTCTATAGATGATAGTAGTTGTTTCCTATCATGATGGTGTTTGTAAGTGCTGAGCCTTTTCATAGATGATAGTAGGTGTGTCCTATCATGCTGGTGAATGTGAGTGCTATGCCTTTTCATAGATGATAGTAGGTGTGTCCTATTATGCTGGTGAATGTAAGTGCTGGGCCTTTCTAACATGACTGGATTGGTTCCTATCATGGTCAGATGTGAGTGTTGGGTGTGCCTTTCTAACATGGTGTTGGATGCATTCCTCTCATGGTCAAATGTATGTGCTAAGTGGGTCATTCTAACTTAGGGTCAGATATAAGCGCTGAAGAAGACCTACATGGTGGCTAGGCTTACAACCAGCATGAAAAAGGGTTGGCTCTGTATAACTTCCTATGATGAGAAGAATCATGAGATAGCACCCATGATGATCCAGTGATGATGATCCAGTAGTAATGATCTAGATTGAGTGATGATCTAGATCCAGTGATGATCCAGATCAAGTGATGATCCAGATCCAGTGATGATATTCCAGTGATGATCCAGATCTAGTGATGATCCATATCCGATGATGAAGATGAATTGAAGATGAAGATGACTTGAAGATGAATATGACTTGAAGACGACAAGGACTCGATGATGATCCAAATGATACAGAGAAGAATACTTGTGCTGATAAATTGTGTCAAGAGAATACCTTCCTAGTTAAGAGGGAGTGTTGATGTAATTGTAACTTCAAAATGTATTCACTTGTATTTCTTATGTAATTTACCTCAATGTTTATTCTGGGATGTGTCTGTAATGTACTTGAATCATGTCATGCCTCGGTGTTCCTATCGGGAGGTTCTATAATGTAAACAAGTCATGTCAAGTCATTGTGGGTAACCCTCCTATTGGTCAAGGGTTAAAGTCCCCGCAACTTTGGGGCAGTAGGGTTATTAGACTCTCCTAGAGAAGTCGGCCCTAGTAGGTTGTTATCAAGTTGAGAATCAGTATAAATAGAGAGTGAGTCTCTCTATTTATCACACACTGACTCACACTAAATTGTAGCGCATAGTTGAGGAAGAAGAAGACACTGGGGCTAGGAAGAAAGAGGCTACTGCTGTCGGGAGATCATCTTACTGTTTTGGGGTTTTACTTTTGGTGTTGATTCTATATCTGAGGAATTTGTAGGGTTTTCTTCATTTATGGTTTCCCCGAGGAAAAACACTGTGTTCATTGTCTCTTGTGTTTGATTGTTGTGCTTGTTATTCTCTCAGTTAAAGATACTAATATAATGCTAGCTTAATGTTAAAAATCTAACACATCTATCACCCTGGTTTTTCACACCAAGGAAGCGCCAACCATCGAGGAACATACATAGTACACCACTTTGAGAGATGCACCTATTTTCTGTGGGAGTGAATGCTCGTACTGGAGCATCATGTGCCCAAGGTCTTCATCATAGATTTCATGCGCCCCATCCGCCAACCTTTTCCGAGGTGGTGAGGACTACTTGAGTGAAAATCCACTACAGAGGCTTGTTTCTACCAGAAGCAAGGGGGAAGCTGTGAAGAAAGTTGAGCATGGAAAGGATATAAACTCCTTTTCCAGCTTTGAGCCCATGCAGAAAGGTTCCTTCAAGCATGAAATGAACATAAAGGGAAAGGACATGTTACCGACTCGACAGATAGACAAGTGGTCGATCCCAGTCAAAAATGAGCCACCAGAAGCATCCTGAGATGTCATTTTCACTGCCCGTGAGTTCACAACCAAAAATTTCGTGGTGCCATCCAGACCGAGCACACGCATTTGATTCATGGTGTTTGTTTAAAGATATGTAAACCATGGAAGAAGTACCACGCTCTAGTTTTTAATTTTTTTTATGACAGTAAACAATTTCAGATCCTATTTCGAGGATTAGCCTCAAGGTCTGAGACATTATAAAAAGGCTCCCCACCAGGGATCAAATTTGAAGGGCAGGGTCCCATTTAACTTTTAATGGCTATGAGATAGTGAGCCCTTCAATGCTGACATGCAAAAATAAATTATTCTTTTCATTTGAAAATGTAATACTAAATCCATCGTTCATTATTGTTTTTACTAATTCCTAATAATATGACAATTTGCATTGTTGTGCTCTATAACTTTGGTTCTGCCTTCCTATTGGGGCTCTTGAATATTGATTTGAACGCATATGTTCCTCTTTATTTAGTGTGACTTGTTCATATTTCACACCAATATTCTTGGTTGCACTGATCCAAGTTGAATAAAGGTGAACATATAGTAAACCATACTATATCGCTCTCTTAGGAGGTAAATCCAATAGCTGTAGAAATATATAAAAAAAATTGTTGCTCATGGTAGACTTCCTTTTGAAGATTACTTTTCAGTGAATTAGCCACCAAGTAGCTTACTGCCTATTGAGTTACAAGTGGTTTCCATTTTCATACATTAGGTTTCCCTCATCTTTATCATGACAATGGGGCTTGTGGTTGTTGTTGATATGTATATATTCAATTATCATTACTCATTGTATATCACATGGATGTAAGGATGAAAAATATAACTTGGGGATGCATAATAACAACCCTCATTTTCATAGATAAATTCATAAAATCCAAAAGCCAAAGAAAATATTTCAGGGTTACACATTACAATTTATAATTCTCATAAGGAAAAGAAAATCACTTACTTGAGCCAACTGTAGTTGTGGAAGCAAGATAGCTAAGACACCACCCCGTGAACAAGAATGAACCGTCACTCCAGCAGCAACCATACTTGAAAATTCCCAAGTTAGACCAAACCCTAAAATATCCAAGGTAAAAAACTCTTGAAGAAAAACTATAACAATAGAGTTTACCTTGAGTTTCCATGCCGAAATTACCAAGGTTTCCATGCAAAAAACAATGAGACAACCCAAATATAGAAAATCCACCCTTCCATGAGGAAAATTTTCAGAAAACGTGGTCAAAATTGGTCCCAGCGGCCTTAAGATAATTGGTCCCAGCAACCTTAGTCAAAATTGGCATCCTTAAGAGAATTCCCGCCACAATTAATGGTTTGAGAAGAATGCCTAAACCATGGTATTGTCCTATAGCTATTGGTTTAGCCACCTATTCATGATTTTAGTTTGCTTTAATCTTTCTTGAGGAGAAAGATACAGGTCTTCCAAAACAGTGTTTTTCACCAATGGATGCAAAATTGTCTAAGTAGCCCCAGAAATATGCTCACCCTAAATTATGGGTTAGAGTAAATGCCCGCATCAAATGGGGGTCTTGTAGATTGGTCTTCGGCCTACCTGACCATGTCTTCATATTGTGTTGGAAGTTGATGAAGAAAAATTTATGGACCTTCCAAAAGGGTGTTTTAGGCAGATTAGACCAAATTGAGAAATTTGTGTTAAGTGTGGAATTGATGTTAAATTTTCCCAAGTGGCCTTAAGGAAATTCCCGCCATGCCTCATAGGATGATGTAAAAAATGTATTGAGAATGTGAGTCTCTATAGTGTTGTATGGAGCATACAACCATGTCACTTGCCTCACCAAAGTACAACATATATTTAAGGAAGAATTGGTCCCAACAACCTTAGTCAAAATTGGTCCCAGCAGCCTTAAGACAATTCCCGCCACAATTCATCGTTTGAGAAGAATTCCCGCACCATGGTACCATCCTATAGCTAGTTGGTTTGGATACCTATTTATGATTTGAATTTTCTTTAATATTTCTTGAGGATAAAGATACAGGACTGCCAAAACAGGATTTTTCACCAGTGGATGCAAAAATGGTTAAGTAGCCTCAGAAAGATGTCCGCCCTAAATTATGGGTTAGAGTAAATGCTAGAAGAACATGGGGGTATTGTAGAGTGGTATTCTTCCTACATGACCATTTATTCATATTGTCTTGGAAGTGGATGAAGAAAAAGTTATGGACCTGCCAAAAAGGTGTCTTAGGCAGATTAGACCAAATTGAGAAATTTGTCTAAGTATGGAATTGATGTTAAATCTTCCCAAGTGGCCTTAAGGAAATGCCCACCATGCCTCATAGGATGATGTGAAAAATATATTGAGAATGTGACTCTATAGAGTATTGTATGTAGCATACAACCATGTCACTTGCCTCACCAAACTACAACATATATTTAAGGAAGGATTGGTCCCAGCAGCCTTAGTCAAAATTGGTCCCAGCAGCCTTAAGAGAATGCCCGCCACAATTCATGGTTTGAGAAGAATGCCCACACCATGGTACCATCCGATAGCTAGTTGGTTTGGATACCTATTCATGATTTTATTTGTCTTTAATTTTTCTTGAGGAGAAAGATACAGGCCTGCTAAAATAGGGTTTTTCACCAGTGGATGCAAAAATGGCTAAGTAGCCTCAGAAAGATGCCCACCCTAAATTATGGGTTAGAGTAAGTTCCTGCAGCACATTGGGGTATTGTATATTGGTCTTCATCCTACCTGATCATGTATTCATATTGTCTTGGAATTGGATTAAGAAAAAGTTATGGACCTGGCAAAAGGGTGTTTTAGGCAGATTAGACCAAATTGACAAATTTCTCCAAGTATGGAATTGATGTTAAATCTACCCAAGTGGCCTTAAGGAAATGCCCTCCATGCCTCATAGGATGATGTGAAAAATGTATTGAGAATGTTAGTCTCTAGAGTGCTGTATGGAGCATACAACCATGTAAATTTCCTCACCAGAGAGTCTCTAAGGAGGAAGATGTCAACTTGCCAAAAGTGCCTCCCAGCCATATTTGGACTATTCCAGTACTGACAAAACTGCCTAAGTGGCTTCACGAAAATGCCCGCCAGAGATTGTCCTGGTGATGATAAATTTATCTGAGGATATGGGGTTGTTCTTTGATGAATTGGATAACTTTCCATGTTCTTATTTTTTCTTATGGTGACCACATGAGGAAAATAGCAATATGCCAAAATAGAAGAAAAATTGTTTTGCATATTCAAAAGTATGAAAAATTGATTGTGTTAAAAACAGGAGTTTGAGAGGTCAGTTGGAAATCCCCGCCAAGGGCTGTCTTTGTGCAAGTAAATTCATCGAATGTCATGGATCCATTATTTGGTAAGTTTTTCATCTGCTCATGACTTTAGGTCTCCATAGGGTGTTCACACATGTGAAATAGGAGTCTGCCAAAATAGTAAGAAATATGTTCTGATGGTCAAAAGAAGTTAAGAAGCTATTTTTATATGCCCGCCAGAGGCTCAGGTTGTCTCAGTAAATTCTAAGGGTGACATGATCTTGTTTCCTAGCGGACTAGCTATCTAGCCATACCTTCAATTTGTTTAGTGATGGTCAGATGAAAAAAATATGAGTCTCATGATGTGATGAGGTTGGAAATAAACATGATGGTTTCCTAATGCATCATGATGTCTTTGTACATTCTTATAGTTATTTGCAAGAGTATGATAATTTTGGGAATTTGACTAAGTGATGAAAAACTTCCCTAAAGCAGTTGCATTATGAAAATGTCCACAATAATTCTTTAGAAGAAGAAAATGCCCGTCGAGGAGAGACAAAGAAGCTTCAAAGGATGAAAGTGGTCCTGATGGAATCACCATGTTGGCCTCTACCCATTGGGTGTCTCACACCTCAAAGTAGATGAAAATAAAAATCTCATCACATTGACCTAGGGTTTGATAAAAATTCTGGTAAAAATGTGTAAGTGACCTCAGTAAAATGCCCGCCATTTCCAGTAGTTGATGGATTAAATTGTTCTGAGGGTATGGGTCTCTATATTGTTGATTGGTGAATCTAACCACATCATTATTTTGTCCAAAAACTCTCTGAAGATGAAGTTACCACTATGCCAAAAGTGCCCTCTAGCTTGTTTTGCTCTAGTCCAGTAAAATGCCTGCCCAACTCAGAAGAAGATGAGTCTGAAGGGGAAATAAATTTGGTTGTGCTCAATGGGATCTACTACACCATCTGGTATCATTGGTTCATGATTTGGTGAAAATAAAAATCCCTCATGTTGACTTGGGGTTTCATAATTTTGTCCAAGTGGTAAATCTGTAGTTTAAAATGCTATTTTCAAATGCCCACCAGACAATGTGTGTGTGTGTCAATTAATTCATCAAATGACATGTATTTGTTCCTTGTTGAAGTGTTTATCTAGTCATGGTTTTGGTTTTCCATATGGAGGTCACATGAGTGAAAAATTAACCTTCCATGTTGAAAAAAAAATCATGTTCACACAGCGTATGAGTTTGCCCACACATAGCTTAAAAATAGTAAACTAAACAAGGTTTTTAGATGCCAGCACAATCCAGAAATTTAAATAGAGATTTCTCAGCCAGTTAATTAAAAAAAGATGAAATAAATAAGAGACATAAACAAAATAGAGTTTATTATTTAATTAACATACATAAATTTAATTTATTTCGAAGAGATTGATGCTTTCTTTCACAACCTACAAGCAGTCTCGTATTGATCACTGAAAACATTGGATTCGGAGATGAATTCTCTATAATGTTATCTTATATGCCAATAAATACAAAACTCCATCATACAAAAAAAATCGTTAACTTTCGATAAATACATATATACATCGATATGCCAACTAAAAACCAATTTTCATTATATGCCGATAAATACAAAACTCCATCATACAAATATGTTTTTTCATTAACTGTCGATAAATACATATATGCATTGATTTATACATGTCTAGCATGTTTTAGAGATGGCTGCAATCCATCCTCTTGAGCAGAAGACAAATCCGAATTGTCTCTCTTGCCTTTCGTAGAAGATTGTAATTGTTCTAGAGTTGGACAAGGCGCTTATTGCAATTTCTTTTCAAGCTCTTTAACTCTTTGTGAAAATTTTTTTATATTTTCAAGCAAAACATTTTTTTCCGCCATCAGTTTGTTCAACATTTCCACATTTTTCTTATACTTCGTTGATTCATGTTCTTCCTTGACCTCCAATTTCTCTCTGGTATGTTTCAACTTATTTTTAACTTTAGTCAATTCATGTTTCAGATTATGTATTTATTTCTCCTTATCTTTTTCCCTCAAATCTGTCTCGTTGGGAAGGACAAGAACTGCACTCATCGTAGCAGCTGGCCCTTTTAATTCCTTCTCCAAATCAGCAATTGTGGATTTAAGTGTTTGAATTTCCATATCACATCCCAAATGATGAACTTTTCTACCTTCTCAGAGTTTTGATTCCATCTCCCTTATTTTTGCATCTTTCCCGACCATCTTCTCTTTCATTTCTTTATGTAACAGTGATGAGGCATACAAATCACCTAGTGCAAGGCTCGCTGAGAAACTTTCTTGTAGCATCTTCTCTCGACTTTCTAAGGAATTCTCTCGCTCTTCCAAGGAAATTGTACCTGTAGGTGTATTTTTCCTTCTACCCTTACCCTTACCCTTACCATCCTCTCCTTTGGTACCCTTACATTCACCCTCACCATATTCTTCACTGGAATTCTTTTGTCCTCTACTTTGATTTTTAAGTTTTAAAGTTTCAGAGATCCTTGCTAACCTTGATCCTTTCGCCTTATTAGCTTTCCTAGAAATGGTTTTTCTCAAATCAGAAATTATTGATTCTAATTCTCCAACTTTTTTCCATGGCCTCCCTCCCACTCTTTCAACTTCAACTGATATTTTTGTACTACTTGTTCATATTCTTTAATTTTATTCTCCATTACCCTTAAAGGACCCATTTCTATCCTCACTCGTGGTACATTGAGAACATGTGGACTTTTTTTCAACTCGTCTTTGAGTTCACTCGCTTCAACATTAGCTTTTTCCAAATCCTCTTCATATGCAACCCTCACAGACTGAATTGCTTTTTTAGCATCATCAGTGTTTTTCTATACTTCTTTGGATAGTAATTTAACCATTTCTTCTTTCCCTTTTATAATTATGTCCACTCTGAAATGATTATCCACAACTGTCTTTTGCAACACTGCTATCTGTTTTAGGCATTGTAAACTATTATCATGTTTTCTTAAGCACTCTTCCGCCCAATTGCATATAGAGGAAGCTCGTTCCTTGAAATGCTCCATTTTATCATATAGGATGAACACATACCTACTATCAAACTTATATGATGCAATGTCTAAATGCATAGTGGAAGCCCCTCATTCTGATTTGTAAGAAAAATCATACTCAATTGCCAACTGTTTAGGAGGAATTCTATCAATAATTCCTTAAGGAATGGAAACGTGAGCAGTAGTTTGTTCCATTTCATTGCCTATCACCTCCTCCCAATGACCTCTATCTACATTCCCCTTAAACTCTTTCAAAGTTATGGCATAACAAATTTCATCATTTGTGACCAAATCAGAATATTGTACTCATAATTTGCCATGGTGCTCAGGAATTTGTACTAGCGATTCCTCATTCTGTTCAGCAGGGTGTAATGGTAATTCCCCATGGTGCTCAGAATATTGTACTAATTCCTCATTCTGTTGAGGAGACTCTACTAGAAATTCCTCATTATGTTCCATTCTTTTATGTTTCCTAACGTATGTTTTATGAACAGGTGGTTTTGGCAAATATATTTTTCCATGCTAGTTGATATCACCAATCTCTGTTTCGGTAGAATGGGGTCGATATAAATCAATAATTTTTTTAAGTGTTCCTGAGAAACTAAATTTAACCTTCCTTAATTGGCTCTCTTGTAGGGCAGAGTGGATTTTCTTAGCCAGTAGATAAGGAACATCTACAGGTATATCTTCCACCAAATTTATCACTACTCGCATACATTCACCCAAAATGGCATCCCTGTGATGATTCAGAATTGTCCTAAGGACAATTTGAATCAAAGTTTTGTATAATCTGAGAGGGAAATATTTCATTTTTAAACCATTCCTCAGAACATTTACTTCTCACCCACAAATTTTACTAGCCATCTGGTTCTTCTCCTGTCTGGGGGTTTTCATTAAGCTTAAAATCTCTCCCCCTCTGCGTGGAATATTTGTAGCTCAGACAACCAAATCAGGGTCGAGGTATACCTGCTTCCCAAAAATTATGAATTCTCTATTCCCAACACCATATTTCGAAATTGCCTCATCTATCTCCTCATCAACATAACTAAACATACCCCACAAAAAGTCGAAAACTTTTGCTTTCCTTAGGATAGTTTCCATACCTGGTGGCCACATCTTTGCATCTCTCCATGCATCAGAATTATCTTGGAATTTTTTTACTGTTACCCTATCATCTGTGGATGACTGTGTTTCAACTAGGGTTGCAGAGGAGGATGCCCGCATTTCAGCTACGCTCATCATGCTGGGCGCCCCTGTTTGAAGGTCGGCCATGGTTATCCAAGTTCAAAGCAAAGGTGAGGTGATGCACGCGTACTATATTTCAGGCTCACAAATTCTCCCCACGGACTGATTTTCAGGCTCACAAATTCTTCCCACAAAGAGACTTTCAGCAACAAATCAACACTTTCTAGGGTATGCACTTTCGAAATAAAAACATATAAAAAAGACATTTGGAAATAAAAACATATAAATATCATCATGACATAAAAGATATAAACACGGGCCTCTACTCTTCAACAATGAAATATCATTCATCTTCTTCTTCATCCAACTCAACATCTGTATCAGGATTTGTTTCATAGTGACATATTGATGAAAGGCTCGTTCACATAAACATCATCATCAATGGCATCTTCGCTAATATAGTCATCAACATCATCAATGAGATCATCATCTACTACATTTGAATGATCAACCTCTTCAACTTTTTCATCGAATGCATCGACTGTAGCCACTTGTTCCTGATCTGAATCATCATCATATTCTTCTTCTTCATGATTATCTTCATCATCTACATGATTATACTTTACTGGTCTTCCTCTTGGATCGTATCTAACAACGTATGACCAACCTGCTTTACCTGGTACCTCTGAGTAAAAGACTTTCTCACATTGACTTGGAAGAACATAAGGCTCTGTACCCGGTTCAAATGCCCTTGTATTAACCATGGTAAATCCATTAGCATGCTCAATAATAGTTCTTTCAGGGTCACATTCATGCATCCGTAGCCTGTACCACTTCACCTCAAACAAAACTATTTTAAAGGAATTAAAATCACACTCAATTATGTCCTCCAAATGCCCATAGTACCTATTCTTAGTTTCTTCTGGATGCCTGTCACTTCTAGAGGAAACATTGGTGACCTTAAACACTGCAGTTATCCCACAATCCAAGGTTTTCATCTTATCATCCAACATTTTGATACGAAATTTACGACCATTACACCACATATCCTTGTGATGTTTCAACTACAACATTGACAACAAGTAAAAAATACATTGTGAATTAATAAACATCATATAGGACTTAGAAAATATATTTGAAAACTTAAACAAACAAAATACATTGAAAAAATGGGAAGTAACTAGAAAAATGCGGGTAAACAATTTACTTTCTTTCTTATCTTTTAAACCATAGGCTAAATCAACTTCCTTTTGCGACGTAAGATCAAGAAATTGATGTTGATGACGATGAGCTGTTTTAATCATCTCACTGACCCCTTCCCATGATAACCTACCGAAGCATTCTTCACAATCTTCTATCAAATGCTCCATCCAATCAAGGTTGTTTGCAATGTATAAATGTAAAGCATCCCACACTTGAGCAACTATATGAAAAAATAACAATTCACTATCATTAATTAAATATCATTACATGCATAGTTTAATATAGTTGAATATGCAGGATTAATAAAAAAATAACAAATCAGTATGATAAAATAAAATTGGAAAAATGCATGTGTAATATATTAATGCCACGAAATCTAATAATTACATTTCACGGTCCTCATTGTACCTTTCCCCAATAGGACCTCCCCTTCAAATTTTTTGATGGATTTGAGATGCCAAATGCAAGGAACATTCATATTTTCTGCTAATTTAGGTAG
>LPNX010478043.1:475428-528526 GCA_001517045.1 Pseudotsuga menziesii | reverse complement strand
CATGTCATGCTACACCCCATAGGAAATTCTTTCATGATTATGTTCAAGGTGATTTTGGGCATGTGCTATTGGGGGATGATGAACCATGTAAAATTGTTGAAAAGGGTAGGTACGAATTAAGTTAAATAATGGAAGTGAATGGCTGCTAAAGGATGCAAGGCACATTCCTTCTATGAAAAGAAATCTGATCTCAACATGGCAGTTGGGATATGGTGGTTGTTTGTCTACATTTGGAGAAATGTGGTGGAAGGTCACTAAAGGATAAATGGTAATTGCAAAAGGAGATAAGATTGGTATGTTATATTTATGTCCTCATAATACTGATTATTCTATCTCTGTAGTTTCCAAAGAAACAGGTGCGGAATTGTGGCATCATAGGCTGGGCCACATGAGTGAGAAGGGGATGCATATTCTCCACTCAAGGAAACTACTTCCAGATCTGAAGCAGGTAAGTTTGGAATTTTGTGAGAATTATGTTTATGGAAAACAGAAGAGAGTTAGATTTCTTATGGTTGGAAAACAAAAGAAGAGTGAAAAGTTAGAGCTTGTCCATACAGATGTATGGGGACTAGCTCAGGTATAATCTCTTGGTGACTCTCATTATTATGTTACTTTTATTGATGATGCAACTAGAAAAACTTGGGTTTATTGCATTAGACAGAAATATGATGTGTTTGATACTTTTAAGAAATGGAAAGCTTTGACTGAGAATGAGATAGGAAAAAGGTTGAAATGTCTCAGATCTGATAATGGAGGCGAGCACTGTAGCAAGGAGTTTGACAGTTACTATTCACATAATGGGATTCGCAGAGAGAAGATAGTCCCTGGAACACCACAAGAAAATGGTGTGTCAGAAAGGATGAACAGAACGATCATGGAGCGTGCAAGGTGTATGATGTTGCATGCAGGGTTTCCCTTACAATTTTGGTTTGATGCTGTAAACACTACTGTTTATTTAATAAACAGAGGGCCTTCAAGCGCTTTGGATGGCGGCATTCCAAAGGAGGCATGGACAGGTAAACAGGTAAAATACTCATTTCTGAGAAATTTTGGTTGTGAAGCATTTGTCCATATTGATAAAGATGATAGAACAAAGCTTGAGGCTAAATCCAAGAAATGTACCTTTATTGGATACGAGGTTAATGATTTTGGTTATCGCTTATGGGATCTTAAAAATCACAAAATCATTAGGAGTAGAGATGTAGTATTCAATGAAAAGGTCATGTACAAAGATTAGTTGCAAGGAAATAAAGAAGAAAAAGAAAACACAGAGTACACAGTGCTTGATGAAATCAAAGAAAATGAAGTTCCAAAGGCACCAGAAAATCAAGAGCAGTAGCAGGTACCTAAAACTCCTGCAACTGTAAGAAAGTATACCAGGTTAAGTAGACCCCCTGAATGATTCTCTCCTTCACTGTATTATTTATTGATGATTGATTCTGGTGAACTAGAATGTTATGAAGAAGCAATGCAAGTAGAAACTAGAAAGAAGTGGGAGCAAGGCATGGATGAGGAGATGGACTCATTGGTAAGAAACTAGACTTGGGATTTGGTGAAGTTTCCTGCAGAAAAAAGGGCATTGCAGAATAAATGGGTTTATAGGTCGAAGGAAGAAGATGGAGGCAAGAAGTGGTACAAGGCTAGAATTGTTGTAAAGGGGTTTGCACAAAAGAAAGGTATAGACTTTGATGAAATATTTTCTCATGTTGTTAAAATGAATTCAACTAGAACTATTTTAAGTCTAGTGGTGGTAGAAGATTTGCATTTTGAACAGTTAGGTGTAAAAACATCCTTTCTCCATGGGGATTTGGAGGAAGATATTTATATGCAGCAACCACAAGGGTATGAGGTCAAAGGGAAGGAGAATTTGGTTTACAGGTTGAAGAAGATCTTGTATGGTCTGAAGCAAGCTCCAAGGAAGTGGGATTTAAAATTTGATAAGTTTATGACAGAACAAGGTTATGATAGATGTCATTCTTACCACTGTGTTTATTTCAATAGGCTTGATAATGAAAGATATATTATCTTGTTATTGTATGTATATGACATGCTTGTTGCAGGGTCTAACATGCAGGATATAAATGTTCTCAAAAGAAAACTAGATAAATGATTTGCGATGAAGGATTTGGGTGCTGCAAAGCAAATCCTTGGTATGAGAATGACAAGAGACAAGAAAAATTGCAAACTGACGTTGTCTCAAGGTGAGTACATAGAAAAGGTGTTACAAAGGTTTAGAATGCAGAATGCAAAACCAGTCAGTACACCTTTGGCCATCCATTTCAAACTAAGCAAGGATATGTGTCCAAAGACACAGGAAGAGATAGATTACATGTCCCAGATTCCCTATTCATTACCAGTTGGAAGCTTGATGTATGCCATGGTGTGCACAAGACCAGATATTGCACATGCAGTGGGAGTTGTGAGCAGGTATATGAATAATCCAGGTAAAGAGCATTGGAAAGTAGTACAGTGGATTCTTAGGTATTTGAGAGGTACCACTTCTCATGCATTATGTTTTGGAGGTTCAGAAAATGTTCTACAGGGATATGTTGATGCAGATATGGCCGGTGATAAAGACAGCAGGAGGAGCACCACAAGGTATGTGTTTACTCTGGGTGGAATAGCAATAAGTTGGATTTAAAAACTACAATAGGTTGTTGCACTTTCAACAATGAAAGCAGAGTATGTTGCTGCTGCAGAGGCTAGTAAGGAGATGATCTAGTTGCAGAGGTTCATGGAAGAATTGGGTAAGAAGCAGGAGAATAGTAGGTTCTACAGTGACAGCTAGAGTGCCATTCATTTTGCAAAGAACTCATCCTTTCATTCGAGGACTAAACATATACAACTCAAGTACCACTTCATAAGATCTATTCTAGATGAAGAACTGTTAAAAATGGAAAAGATACACACTAGGCAGAATCCTACAAACATGTTGACAAAGGGAGTAACCAGAGAGAAACTGAGTTCCTGCTCGGTTTCTGTTGGCCTTCAAGCATGAAGGTGAAAATAAGAAATTTGCCAAGTCCAAGGTCTAGAGCATAGTCCATCAAGTGTAGTAGTGGTGGATTTGCTGTGATTAGTCTCCAAGTGGGATATTGTTGGTTGTGGAGCCTAATCTTCCAGATCTAGAGATATTATTCAGTCATGTTTACAACCCAAGTGTACTGTACACTCATTTCCTCTACCTTGGGGTTTGAGGTAGCACCCCAAAAAAGGGGGCTTGGGGGCAATTCCCCAGAGACATGGGGGTTCGGGGGCAGCACCCTCGAGAAATTGGGGTTTGGGGGCAGAGCCCCTGAGAAACATTTTTGGGATATATGTTGGCCAACAATTTTGCGGACCTATGGTATTGGGTTAACCATAGTATTTTCCCATGGTATTTCCCCTATAAAAGAAAGCATTGTAACACGACTGTGTATGGTATTGTATTGTATTAGAAGAGATACTGTGATAGCATGAAGAGGAAGTGAAATGGTTTTTCTACATGGTGTATCCCTTCATCTTTCTGGACTGTAATAAAATGACTATCAATTTCTTTGTGGACATAGCCCATTGTTTGGGTGAACCACATTATATCTATGTCTCTCTGTAATGTTTTAATGTGTTTTGCATCTTGTTTATTTATTTTACTATATATCTATTATTGCTCTGTGGTCCTATTTTCTAACAGGATTCCATTCAAAAAGGTCAAAAATTAGGCTTACTAAATCTACTCAAATCCCCCATAGGTGCATAAAGACGTTTCCAAATCCACCAAGATGCTCACGAATTGGCTAAGTCAAGTAGGAAATCCAAAGAGGGTTGGAAAGACAACTCATACATGCTTTTATTAGGAGAAAAGGAGGTATGATGATGTGGGCAAAAAACAAGTCAACTACACCTAGTCTAGCTTTTCCTTTTGCCTTAAATCTCAATAAAACAGGCAGCTTTTCAGAAAAAAGCAGATATGCACTTTGGAGGATCTGGAATAAAGAAAACATGCTAAAATGGGTTTCTAGGATGTTTCCCATGTGCTCCATGACTCATTTTTAGCATGTGTTGACTTCTAGGACATGTAGAAGGCAACTAGCATAGAGTGGAATCTAGGAAACTAGGTAATAAGACAAAAATGATTTAATTAATGTCTAAGGTAGGTAACTATGGGTTGATTATTCTAATAGTAGATATTCACTAATATACACGATGCATTGATATACCATATATCCCTCAACCATAGAAACCTCGAGATGTGTTATTTGTCTAACAAGATCTATTGGCACGATCCACCAACAAAGCCTCGTCGACAGGGGTTCCCACTCTGTCGAAGCCCTGCAACACGATCTCCCTAAGCACCGGCCTGAACAGGTTTTACCCTACTCGGAAACATCTACGAAGCAGACGTGGCCTCACCTGAGTCATTCAAGGGAGAGCTGTCAAAACCGAGTTTTCGACAGTGGGGGAGGAGGACATGGGGATTCGAATGGAGAAAATCATGACTTATGCGATCACCCTATCTTATCACAGCATTAATCATGAAACATCATATCGCATTCAACAATCATAGAGATTTAATAGATCGCATTATCAGAGCAAGGAGAAACTAAATTGCATCATTGTATCAGAAGCAGAATCATAGCATCACACAGATCTACATATATCGCATTATATAATCATAACAAAAAGCAATACTACCGCATCATAATAGAACTCAGATAGAGATTGAACCACATCTTATATTGACCTTGTGCAAACATACCACATTACATCATCCTTCTCCAAAACTGAAGAGTTCATCAAAAGAGATCGAGACAAAATCACATCGATGACAGAGCAATCCCTGGTACTGAAAGCGACCATTACAATGCCAAATCCATGTCCCTCTATCATTACAAAAATGGATCTATAAATAGGCTTATGCCTTTTCCTCAAGAGTCCACTATTAATTAATTTCTAACCACTACTGGCATATTACAACAAAATTAGGTCCACATATATATAAAATATTCAAAAAGTGGTTACTTCTCCGCTTATCGCACTAAACGGCCCTTGCATGGTGCTGCATGAGCTTGCGCAGCTACCACAACACTATGCAACTCACTCACCCCAACCCCTTGCCAATAGACCCCCAACACAGTTTTGTGGCTCTCCCTCGAGCCACGTCAAGTTGACAAGGTGTATGCGATAGTCTTATCCTTAAAATCAGCAAATTGTTGGGCAACTTCCTGAACTTGGAGCTGCACTTTAGCAACAATATTCTGACAATTTCTCACCATTTGCTAGATCTGGTGCTCCTCAGTAGCCTTGTTGTCGAACATTTTTTGAATCTCCTGAACAGTCTGAAGTGTGGAAATAGCTTTCACAACCAATTGGCCACCAATATCTTAAAATTCATTAAGCTGCTCGTGGCACTTTTGTTGGTGCTCTTGGGCACGGGCAGGGTGGTGCTGCAGATATTTCAGTTCGGTGGCATGGGTGATTTGCACCATCAACGACATGGCCTTAAGTGTTGACTTCAAAGTTGTCAATTGACCCTTTGCTTCTTACACCTGCACAGTGAGCTGGTCCAGCTGCTCATCCTGAACAATACTCTACCAAAACTGCGTGGTTTCCTCCATAATAGATTTTACCTCTTGCTCCATATGGCCAAAATGAGTATCAATTTCTTCTAGGGAGGCCTTATGCTCTGGAACCTGCTCCAGCGAGGTAGTGGGCTATGCTTGAGCCTAAAGCAACAAGTTATGGTCCTAAAGTTGACTCAAAGCCTGCCCAAATCAATGGGCCTTCTCAACCTGGGTGATATTGGTGGGTGTATCAACCATGTCCTGACAGGTCGTATAGATAGCCTGCTCCAATTCACTATACCGCGCACACAGCTGCGCTTTCTCCACAATCAGGCAATCATGCACCTTCTTGAGATCCGTAATCTACGTAGCCACTTTCCGCTGCATCTCAGCCTGTGTCGCCTTGAGCATGTTGATTTCTTGCAAATTTTCTTCCACCAACTGCACACGGACCTGATGCAGCTCTGCGGCATCCTTATTTAGCTACTCAGCAGAATCCCGGGCTTCGATATATCCTACCGTCAATGCCTGTTGTCAGGTCGCCAACTCTAGTGCGACACCATGCTGTAACTCAACCAATTCTATAGTGGACAGCTTGTTCAAGTCCAAATTCATGCTCTAGATTGGGTGCAACTGCTGAGAACCTTCTACATTGCCCACGTCGATCATAGTCAGGGGAACTTGCATGTTCCGAACCCGGGGCTCAGTGCTGATAGAGGGGTTATCCTGCAATAGAGGTTGTGCCGACGATTGCTTGGAAACAATATCAAAAATAGAGTTGAGCATAGTTCTTACCATACCAAATTCTACCTGGTTTGACTCACGGATTTCCTTAGTCACAGTTATCGATGAATCCGTGACGGCCTTGATAAGCCACTGCAATTTATCTTTAGTAAGCCGAATTTAGTACCGCTGCCAGCCTCATACTCGTGCCACCATTTGGTGTGAGTCTCCTCCCGCATCCACTGCGCTGTGTCTTCTGAGTCCGTGGATGACTCATTACTAGAGTCATGGGTGCTTAATTCCAGCGGGGCAGGGTCTTCAGGTGCTTCCGGGGGTGTCTCCTTATCTAAATCCTCTAGACTTACTGAGACGCGCCAATCACCCAACCAGTCTTGCACAATCGCGTCCAAATATTATGTGGTGATCTTGTAAGGCAATGGCAGCCATTGCTTATCGAGATCCCTCCTCGCCTGAATATGAATGGAGTTGGGGATAATAGCAAACTAAATAATCCTCTGGTACTTGGCCATAATGTAGGGAGATATCCTTTGAACTGCTACAGCGACCACCTGCAGGGCTTCCCAATAGATCCAAAAGTGAATCGCACAATCTATTTGACGACTGGGTTATTCGACCCACCACAAGTTTTGATATCGGGCACTGTGGAAAACCTTGGTTGCCTCAACCGTCATTGGCTGGTATTCCTCTGGCTCCATCCAAGCAACCAAGGAAATTGAGAATCAAAATCCAACTATAAGAGAAAGAGCACCCGCTCTGAGCAGCGAGCACATCATCGAGCAACTGATTTAACAGAAATAAATACCAATTCATCTGAACTCCTTCTGCACATTTCTGAGCATAGGAGACAACTCTCGAATTGCATTGCATTGGTTGATTGCTGTGAACAACTTTACTAGCCAAAATTCTCGCACCATTTCGCACTACCTATGAGTTGATACTGTCGATACGATAGGAACGACCATCCTATTGTAACCTGAACCGCTCCTTCAGCTCCTTCACAAGCCTTTTTTCCGTATCTTTCCCACAAATATATTGCGCTAGGTCCTCCCCAGCCTTAGGCAACCCAGTAATACTGGAAATCAATTCGATGGTAACAGGGATTAGCATAGTCATCCAAAGCATCCCGCCATGGAAGCATGCCAATAGTTTATTTACGCATGCATGCGCTTCATTTAACCAGCCAAAGTGGGGCATATTGATGAGTCCTAGCAATCCAGATTTCTCTAAGCCATTGGCCCAAGGCTTCAGAATTCGTTGAATGGGCCCACTAGGTGATGTCGTGACAGACTCATAGGGCTCATCCCAGACATCTTTTAGCAACAACAAGTCATGATCGTCGAACTTGAGCCGAATCAATGTAGGGATGATATCTACGGAGCATTTCATTCCTTTTGGCAGTGGTAGAAACTTGGGTGGGTACTTCTGATTCTTCGACAGCTATTGTGGCTTAGCACCTGGACACATGGGAGCAACGTATCCCAAAATATCATTCAACGAGACACCTCGGGGCGCTGCGGACTCAACCGCTCCTGAGCTTGACGACCCTGTCTGGACAATGCCTTCTCCCCGCATTCGCACAGAAGTGCGAGTTTGCCACTTCTCAGGGGGTGTCGGACTAGGTCCCTGAGCCTGTCATTTTCTCTTTGGGATGGACGACAAACCCACTAGCATACGTCAAGGAAGAGGCCAATTCATATGTTATAATTGTGGGCAGCCAAGACATTTTTCTCGATATTGTCAAAGTCCTGCGAAATTTTTTACATGTTGTAAAGAATTTGATCACACTGTCGAACAGGGTCTACATATGATTACAAAATGGAAGGCTAGAATTGTCATTAATACTAACCCAGTGTAGAATCAGAATCTCAATCCCAATCAGATTATTCATATGATTTTTGGTGAACCAAGACAACCCCACATTGTTTTAGTTATACAAGGAGGTGTTGCGACGGGAGTAGACCAAGATACATAGCACGGACAACCGCAGGTTAGACCTGCGAAACAAAATAAAGCTTCGTTAGATGTCAAACAGGAGAAAGAATTCTTCTTGAAGGTGCAACCAAACTTTGTTGATACTAATCATCTGTCGACATCTGGACAAGTTAAGGCTATTCCTGAATGATTTGAACAACTAATCAGGAAGCCTCCAATGAAAAAGGTTAGTAACCTTAAAGAATTTTTCAAAATTTCTTTAACACTAATCCATGATAAAGATGATGTCACACAATTGACAGCACTCATAGAAGAAACCATAGAAGACTTGAGACCTAAAAAAAGAGTTAATAATATCGGGAAAAAACTGAAGACAAGCCGCGAACTGAGAATGACTACGCACATAGGATATTATGATATGGACTATATCATATTAGATTTGGGATCGAATGTCAATATATTGACAAGAAAAACATGGGAGAGCATGAATAAGCTGCAACTGGACTAATATCCCATTAAACTAAGGATTGTGAACCATTCAAAGGTTGTACCAATCGATAGACTAACTCAAGTACATGTGGAATTTGAAGGATTAAGAACATATTCTGACTTCGAAGTTATTGAAATTGTCGATGAAACAACCCAATGCCCTACAAATCTAGGAATTGATTGGGCAATAGACAACCAAATCATTATAAACTTCAAGAAAATGATCTTGTCGTTTGAATATTCTGAAATAAGAGTGGTTGCGCCAATAAATCCTCTTGAAGGACAGAGACATGTTGAGCCTATACATAGCGAAGGGTAAGACAATTATCTAGATCTACTACACAACATCATGTCTTCAAAGGAAGACTATATTAACCCAATGGCTGATGGAAACCTAAGTTGGTGAAGTGTAAGCTCGTGCACGTCCAACTCAGGCAATGCTCTAGAAAATTGGTAGAAAAGGCTACATGAAGTCTCCATGCAAAGATGTGAAAGAATCACAACAGTTGTCTGAAGGGTAGGAGTCGAAGCAAGCACATAGCCTACATATGAAGGATTACCTAACCTTGCATGTTTTTTGGTAGAATTTGAATAAAAATTCACAGAATCACAACGATTGTCTACTTTGGACTATGTGTTGAAAGCTACACCCACTAGATGGTGCAGTACACACAAACAATCTATCTCTGGATGGCCATAATGTAGGAGATTAATGGAGATCAAATTTGGGGAAGAGATCAGTTTCCCTGATCAAAAATATACATGACTGGCAGATCCTGGGAAACATATTGAGCACTGTTGAAGGATTTGGAAAGAACATCTACAACAAGAATGGGTTCATCATTTCATCCACACGTTGGAAATGGTACCAAGAATTTGGTACACATCAGAAGAATTGCGACGAGGAATTATTGAATGTGAAAGATTAGTTGTAAGCTTCACCCAGAAATTTGAGTTTGCAAGCGAACACCCAATAGTAGATGTTGCATTACAAGTAATAAAGGAAAAAATATTTGAAGAAATTTCGATTGCAGACACAAATTTCCATCAATGCAGCATGCCCACACACAACTAGATGCAGTGTTATAATCTCATGGGAGAACCAGATGATGATGACCCACTTGAGATAAATATACCTGAATCAGAAGGTATATGTATAGTAGAGGGAGCTGCTATAACCACTGACTAGTTTCTAAAACCACTCAAGATTAAGAAAGTAAATATTGGGTGGGTTGAAAACCTGAAGTTTGCTAATATTGGATATTACTGGGATCAAGAAACTGTGGGAAATATCACTGACTTATTAAATGAATTTTAGGACCTATTCCCTACAAATTCCTCTGAAATTAAAAGCATACTATTGGAGACCTTGGTGAAATGAATATACCCCTGAGGCCTGATGCAATACCAGTCAAACAGATGCCATACAAATTAAACCCATGCTACAAAGAAAAAGTTAAAGCCGAACTTGATCGAATGCTAGAGTTAGGTGTAATAGGATTAGTTGAAGAATTAGAATGGATTAGACCGATTGTAGTACAGGACAAGAAAACTTCAGGATAAGTAAGGATTTGTGTTGATCTCAGGAAATTAAATGATTCTTGTTTGCACAATCTATTTCCAACTCCATTTACAGATGAAGTATTGGAGAATGTTGGAGGAAAATAAATGTATTCATTTACAGATGGATTCTCAGGTGACCATCAGATAAGAATTGCAAAAGAAGATCGATCCAAGACTACCTTTGCAACGGAGTGGGGATGCTACTAATACACGGCAATGTCATTTGGACTCAAGAATGCACCCGCAATATTCTATAGAATTGTAGTTGTTGCATTTGAATATTTTATACATTAATTTCTTGAATTCTAATTTGATGACTAGACAGTATTTGGTCTTATAAAAGATCCATAGAAATCCTTAGAATGATGTCAAAATGATGCTGCCAATACCAAATTTCTCTCAATTTGAGAAACTGTATTTGTATGCACCTTTTGCTGCTCTGCTAGGCCACATGGTCTTTCATGATGGAATTTTGGTTTATCTAGCTAAAATTGCCATCATCCTTAACTTACCACCACCTACCACAGTTAAATAGTTAAGAGAAAGACTAGGACATATGGGATACTACAGAAAGTTCATCAAAGGATATGCACAAGTGACTACCCCGATGGATAAATCGTTGAAAAAAGACACTAAGTTTCAGTGGAAAAATGAATTCCAAGAGAGTATGGATAAACTAAAAATCAAGATGGTCATTGCACCCATACTTGTATTTCCAGACTGGAAAAAGGAATTTCATGTTCACGTCGGTGCATCCTCTGTTGCGCTAGGAGTGGTACTAACGCAACTAGGAGAAGGAGAGAATGATCACTCGATTTATTTTTCTAGCAGGAAGCTATCAACTGCAAAGAATAATTACACTACAACAGAGAGGGAAGGACTTGCGATGGTTTATTCATTGCAAAAATTCAGACATTACTTTCTCAAGGGACATTTCAAAATCTACACTGACGATTCTGCACTGAAATATTTGGTCAATAAGCCAATGTTGGGGGGGAAGATATGTTGGTGGCTTCTACTCTTCCAAGAATTTGACTTTGAGATAATTGTCAAACCAGGCCAATTGAACTTTTGACCAGACCACCTATCAAGAATTGAGAGTGGAGAAGAACCTACTAGTCTGGAAGATAATCTTCCTGATGCACAATTGTTCGTGATAACTTCCTTTGATAATCAATATGAAGATATCATACAGTTCCTAACTATGGGTTTTGTGTCGGATGAATTTACAACAAAAAAGAAGAAATATTTAGTAACGCGAGCTACAAATTTCCAATTGATTGTTGGCCACTTGTATAAACTGGGCCTTGATGAGATACTTCAACTATGTGTTTTCGAACATGAGCGAACTATTATTTTAAGTGAACCACATGATGGTATCATAGGAGGAAACTATGCAGGAAAGGAGACCCTGCAATAAATATTAAAGGCATGGTTATGGTGGCCTATCATGCATGCAGACGCTCGGGATTATTGTCGCAGTTGTGATGTCTACCAAAGAACGGGAAAGCCATCCAGAAGAGATGAAATGCCACTAGTACCACAACTCACATTATAGGAATTTGATAAATGGTTTGTTGAATTTGTGGGACCTATTAGTCCATCAGGGAAGTGCACAGGAGCTAGGTATATTATCACTGCAACAGATTACCTAAATCGATGGGAAGAAGTTGTGCCCATCAAGGATTGTACTACCGTGACAGTAGCAAATTTTTTATTCAAAAATGTTTTAACAAGGTTCAGGTGCCCAAAGATATTGATTAGTGATCAAGGTACGCATTTTGTTAATCAATTTATTGAAGAACTAACTGATGAATATTAGATACAACATAGAAGAAAAACTCCATATCACTCGCAAGCAAATGGAGCGGTGACCGGTCAAAGAATTTAAAAAGATTCTGGAAAATGCGCTAACCAGAGTCTGGAATAAGAGAAGGAATGATTGGGACCATAAAGTTCCCGCGGTACTATGGGCATACCGCAAAACATGCAAGAAGTTAATAGGTCAAACACCGTTCAATTTAGTATATTTCCAAGAAGTTGTGATGCCTATGGAATATATTGTACCTAATTTAAGAGTGGTGACGCTCATGGAAATGACAAATGTTGATGCTGTCGAAGAAATATTACTTCAGCTAATCCATTTGCAAGAAGAAATTTTCATTGCATGGTTTCACCAAAATCTAGGAAAGGAAAGGAAAAAGGTATGGCATGATAGGCACATTAAGAACAAGAAATTTTTAGTGGGAGGCCTTGTTCTTATGTATGACAACAAATTTTTTAAGCACCCAGGAAAGCTGAGGACACATTGGTTGGGACCATATGTGGTTAAGGAAATCATTGATGGAGGAGTAGTGAAATTGGAAATATTAGATGGCATGGAAGTAAGGGGGATCATCAATGGGATTTGGTTGAATCCTTATTTTGATAACTACGACTAGAGTGAAAGAAAAAAAGAGAGAATATATGATGAGAAAGGACACATGAAGAGAGAAGAAGTGTCTATCGCAAGCACCGCGATAGGGGATGTGGAAAACTAAAACCAAGGAGCCGTCGACACACTTATTTAGAAGGACTGGTTATGTGACAATTGTTAATTATTAGATCTGTAGACACCAAGGAAATTCGAGTATACATCAAGGGAATTTGAGGAGAACTTCCTCCATAAGAATCATGGCGTCACAACAAAAAGGGGTGGCATAGCCGGCACCTACACATAAGGAGTTGGACTGATGACCCACGTGATGGTTTTTGTTGTCATAATGCTACTCAATGATGGCACATGTGACGATTTGACAGACTGTCTGCTGGATTGAACCCTCTACGTGTGCACATTATAAGTTAGCATCCTTATAATGCCACAACGAATGGTGTTTGTATCACATAGAGTTAACAAAGACCTATGGATAAGTATGAATAGTAAGAGTTTTAGTGCTAATGGCCCCAGGGGCCCTGTTAAGGAAACTGTAATAACTGTTATGACTAAGAGAAATGTGGTTGGATATGTTCCACTAAAGGCTGGGAGTAGCTTGGAGAATAAGACAGTCCTGAGCCTCCCTGCAAAAACAGCTCAAATCAACTTAGTAAAGATGACACTAAGGAGACCTTCTGATAACCGCAAGAGAAACATTGTCCTCAAATAAATAGAATGAATGTAGAAGCAGTGGAACTAATTCAAAGACAAGAGGGAATTCCACCGAAACCTCTGGATGAGACTATGGAATTAGTTTCCATAGTGCATAGTATCCATTGATAATAACTTTCATTCTGAACAAATGTTCATGATTAGCGACAAATAAACAAAGGCCAACATCATCACCATCGTCATTGTAAAATGTTGAAAATACGAGAGGTGATGATGATTTCAAAAACAATTTCAACTGACACACTCCAATGGAGGCAGGTACTACATGTATAGGATGATAGATCTCACCAGCACTAAAGCAAAGAAAAACATTGACCGAATGTTAGACTGAGCGACAGACGTGATCTCTGAGGCTTATCGGGATGTCACGTACTCATTCACAGATAATGTCGAGGAAGATTCTGAAGAGAAGAAGGAAAAAACATGGGATGAGTTGGAATCAGAAGCTAGAAATTCCGACAAGGAAAATCAGTGATAACGATAAGTCACTCATCCCCTTTTTCTTACTCTCTTAGTAGTAAATACATCCAATAAGAAGGAAAAATGACAGGAGTACCAGAATTTATAAAGACTACAATAAGAAACAAATAGAGAAGGAACATACAGTCAAGAACAGAAGGAACATGCAGTCAAACACAGAAGGAACATAAATTCAACCTGTACATTGGAAGGTGCACGAAGTAGAAGAATCTGTAGAAAAATTCATGTCGAAACACGTCAATTCCAACCTGGTGGAGAAAATGCAGAAAATAGAGGAAAAGGTGCACGCAGAGGTAGAGAAATTGGTGAAAATCCTGGAGGATTTTTAGAGAAAAATAGACGCAAGTCAGTATATGGAGTAATAGCTTCTTGTCGCTCGAGACGAGCCACAGGTGAGTGTTGGGGGCCTGTTGGGACTAGGGATAGCAGGGCATAATTCATTTAGAATTATGCCTAAGTATGTAAAAGAACATAAAGCAGAAGAAAAAGGAGCTACAACTGAGAAAGAATTATCAAGGAAAAGGGGAAATATGTTGCAATAGAAGAAGTAAAAGAGAAGAAAAAGAGAAAGAAAAGGTGATGGAAGAGGAAGTTGCGCCAGATGAGTAAGCCACATCAGAAGAATAGAAGGGAACACGAGATGGAATAACATAATATCAGCAAAAGCATGTGTGCAAATAGCATAACGGCTAGAAAATGACAGTAAGGCATGTTGTTGAGAAAGCGATAGTCCTTAACAATCATGGGTACGAGATCGGCTGGAGCTGATGCAAACCACACATGTGAAGGAATATTTGTAATTCAGATCGATCGTTCCTCTTGTTATGTGTTTCTAGAATAGGAAAGATAGCTTGTTGGCTGGATATAGTACGTCAGCTGAGATAGAGACAGAAGAAGATTCTATAATGAGTCTATTAGAGTCTGTATAAAGTTGGTATTGAGTCTATAATGAGCATGTATGGGATTTGTATTGATTCTATGGTTGGGATATAAAAGAAGGAACCCAAGTTGTATATGGGTTAGTCGTTAACAACACCTAAGTAATCTCGAGCAACGTTTTTCTTTCAACTTGTATTTTATTTGATTAGACTCTTGGTAAGACTCCTGGCCTAGACATGAGGTAGGAATTCTGGTTAATGAATCTGTATCGCTAAGTGCATCAGAGTAGATTTTATGCAGTTGAGTGCGCAGATGAGTAGGGAAGGTTGAGTCGATCCAGATTGTGTGCGGATCACTATGAGAAGTAGAGTAGAAAGAGAAAGAGAAAGAGAGAAGATCAGAGAGAATGAGAGGTAGGAAAATTCTATAAATATAGAAGAGAATATATTGATCATACTTTGCATCTTTGTGCACAGACGAAAGGTGCATCTATTTCGTCATTCCAGATGAAGAGCACCTTGTGGTTTTCACCTGGATGGGTTTCCACGTTATATTCTGTGTATATGTGTGAATGTTGAATTAGCTTAGATGTATGTGTGATTATTGTGTTGAATGATTGGTTGATGACTATGCTTGCAATTGGATAAATGTTTGATGGTCACATTATATTAATGGATATGTTTATTCTGTATGGCTACTATTTATTTACTTAATTTGCATAAAGAAAGGTTGGGTTTCAGTTTAGCTCCTGAAGCACCATGCATACAAGTAATCTACCCCTCCTAGACCTTCATTGGAATCATTGGCATAGGTTCAAGGTACTAAAACAACCCCCCACACAACTGCATAAACCTCATTTTAGAATTTACCCATAAATGAGAGATATCGCGGGTGAGACAACATTTATGTTGCAGGTGCTGTCAACTGAGCTCTACTCTGTCAGGATGATATCTCAAATTTTTTTGTGATGAGAAGAAGGGACTGAACCTAGTTCCAATGATAGAAATACAAGAGGAGAGAAAAATCCAGAAAAGAGACACTAACAATCCCCCAAGGAGGATGAAGTGTGGGCGTTGTGTAGCCCACTTGCTTTATTTATTAATTATGATTACAATATCAAAAAAATGAAATTTTAAGATGTATTAGACCCTATAAAATAGGTCTGAATACTTATATATGTAATATCCCTATTTTGACCCCTATTGCATTAACATTGTACATGATGTAAATATCATTATTAAATCATGGTGAGGAGCTCAAGGCAAATTCCCTACCATGGGTTTAGTTTTTTATGTATCGACAATTAAAATCGATACATATGGTTCTTGTGCTAGCCAAGCACAATATAAATTGAGACATCATGTAAATATGCAATTTAATAAAATACCCACAACTAGATATGCAATGCAACAAAGAGATGGGGGCATGATTTCACAAGGAATAGGGAGGGAAATTATTCAAACCATTGATCCATAAGTGTAAATCCAAATGTCAATGAGAGAACCCATAAACTCTCAACTAACCATTTTTTCTTATGCACTCAATCATTAATTTCTTCTATAATTTAGTTTAGGTAGTTAATGCATTGGGAATAGAAGAGTATGACAGTCAATTTCATATTGGGGTAAGCCATCATTTTGGAAAATCATTTTTTTATTATGGGGAAAGAAAACACCCAAAAATTGGTGCCCAAGCCATTCCTCACCCATGTGTTATTCTTCCTCATGCAGCTGGAGCTAGCTAGGGCAGTTTCTTCATGATTTCTGTTGTTTTCCTTCATCCATCCATGGCTAGGAACCCATTTTTGTATTGCACAATGGTTGGGAATATAGATTCAATATTTGAAGGTTTATACTATATAGAGATCGTTTTTTCCCCCATAATTCCCAAGAACGTTTTATGAAATTGAATTGCTTACCCAGGGTTGATTTCCCCATCTGAAATTTCATTTTTGGTTGCCAAACGTTTTTCTACATACCCAGCATTTGTATTTTGATGTTATGTGCCCATAATTGTCTTGATAAACCTATTGAAGAGAAGAACCTCACAGAAAGATCAAGAGGGGTTGGCTAATCTTCTATGCACATGCTGAAGAGCATTGGAAGGGAAGGTATGGCCTGAGGGACTATGTAGCAATGAAGGGAATACTTCCGTGTGTTGGGTGTGTAGGTATTGTGGAGGCCAAGCTAGATATATCTTGTGCAGGTGTCCATAGCTCTGTGATTGATCTCACTAGCTTAGCAATTATTCCTTTCCACTTCCTTAGCATCCTGATAAACCCAATTGTAGATTGGCTTGGCTAAAACTTGATGTGTATTTGGCTATGTGTGAGTCTAATGTTCCCTAGTTCCTTGTGGAGATCATGCCTAGCTTGGGGGTGGAATTTGTGCTGAGAGATTGATGAGCACAAATGGCCTATGGTTGGGTGGAACCTTGCAATGACATAGCTAGTTGTAGGGCAACTCATTTTCAAGATAAGTGCTCTCTTGAATTTAATTCCTGCAATGTATTTGTTTTAATCAATTATTATCAACATATTGAATGTGTTGAAATGTATTTTATTTCGTTGTATTTACATGTATTATGCATCGGTACATGTATTGTATTTCAATCCATTATTGTTTATGTTCATGGGGCTAGATCCTCGGTTCGATTTATAGAGCATTCAAGTCACATCCTCTCTCTTGACAAGTAGAGGGGAGTGGATGTGACAATACAAATTATGGAGTGAAGCGGAATGAAGAAGAAGGGAAAACTAAGGGTTTTTTATTTTTTCGGGAGACCCAAAACTCGAATTTCGAGCAAATTTTCATCCTCTTTTTATTTGGACCTGCTAAAAAATAAGAATTAAAATTATTATAATGTGATGAAATGAATGAATGAAGGATAAAAACTAAAACTAATTTCAATACTTGCAAAAGATTGGAAAAATTTACTAGTTTTTAAAGCACTGAAATGACAACTTTAGACTCAGCAAAAGATGAATCTTTTTAAGCACTTATAAATCTAAATTATCTGATATGATAAATAAATAGATTGAAATTATTAGACTTTTAAATCATATCTACCAAATTTTCATATTCAAACTATGTAACCGGAAAGAGAAGAGAGAATTGTTTTGAGAAGATGGAAAGCAACTTCAATCCTCGCTTGATCTTCTTATGAAAAATTTGGATACCCTATAGAAATAAGAGAAAAGTTGATATATTTGTCAAAGAGGAAGAATATACAACTTATTTCAACTCCTCCTTTGAAAATGTAACCTACAAAACAAACCTATGAGAAACCCCTACATAAAAAGTTAGATCTAGTGTACTCAAAATCAGGAAATGAGAAAGAGTTGAAATACAACTGAATATGAACAAATACTCTCCTATCTCTTGAGATAAAAATAACAGTAAGAAAGTTACAACAGTAAATTCGTACTCTATGTGCCTTAGGATGACCATCTAAGCTATATCTAATAGCAATTTTAAGCAAAAGGAAACAACAATTCACAAATTTAACAATGTCACCTCAAATATTCGCAAGCATTCATCTCATAACACAGAGTGGACCTACAAAGTCTTCAATTTTATTCATCAATATAACAAAAATACAAAATAGAAGAGGTTTCTTGCATCCATCCTCAACAAAGGAGGATAACCGTTCTTTTATAGCCACAGAAAAGCTTCAAACCCTAGGGGGGCGCATTTTCCAAGTGGAGAGGGGGTTTGGGAGGTTGTGAAAAGAATGGGAGGGATGCGTGAGTGTTGGGATAAATTGATTCCACCTCACAAGAGGTGAGCCACATGTCTTAGGAGGCCTCCAACTCTCCCAACCACCTCAACCAGATGAGGGATTACATCCTCCTTGAGGAGAATGCGCCCTTATTTTGTCGAGATTTTTCTAACACCTCAGAGAGAAGGTTTGAGATGCTCTATAGGCTCATAAATTCCCCAGACAAGATCCTCAACCAACCTGCCACCTCAGAGACAAGTCCCAGACAAGCTTCCTTTGATTTAGGATTGGGGTTTTCTCCTATTTTTCCATTTATTGGACCCTTTTAGCCATTTTGGAGAGAAAATCCAAAGTAATAATTGAAAATTACTAATTTGACTGTCAAAAGTGGGTTTACGGGTTAAGTTAGGTTTTTGGCTTCAAAAATGAGCATTCCTGTGACCAAATTAGATCCCTAGGCCCAATTTTATGACCTTTTGAAATATTACAATTAAAATACACCTTATCAATGATTTTATTAAAAAACTAAAAATTAAAAAATACTAGGGGGACTTATAGGATGTTTGCAAAACTCTGGAAATATGAATAGCAAGGTATAATACATATAACCTAGGATTTAATAATATTTCTGAGAAAAAAGTTACCAAACTCACCATCTCGACTTTGGAGGATTTTGAGTGAAAAACTTGAAAATTATGTCACTTAAAAAAGCGTCATATCATTAACAAAGGAAAAAACACTCAAGGATGATGACCTTGATGGCCAATTCTAAGAAGGCCAAGACTTTTACATAAAATAATCTCATGCTATGTCATTTATTACAATTCCCTTGAAAGGGTGTGAACATCAAAAAGAGGCCACAACTGGCCCTGATGAAACCACAGAACTTCCGAGCACTAAGTAAGAACAAGTGATTTGTTCCAATCCTTGGTGGCTCACTTAAAAAATCCCCTAAGTGCAACTTAGTGGATAACATTTGGCTCCAATTGCAGTACGTGTGCTTGATATGGTCTTCAAACAAGGAGAGGATATGAGAATGCCATTATCTTTGGTTTATATAATCTGTAAAAGCATTTCAGCTTGACAAGAAAACCTTAGTAGCACAAGTTTTATGAAAAGAGACAATGAACTATAAGTTGATTTATTTAAAGGAATGACAAAACTTAACTAAAATTTTATTTATTACTAAGTACATAAGGAAAATGTGAAAAGTAAATGATCACTTTAAGGAGCTTATTTTCCTACTCTAAACATAACATAAAAGGTTAGGTGTAATCGAAAATCCAATGTAGCCACCTAAGCATTTCATTAATATAACAAAGTTTTTCCTTGTCTTTGGTTACCAGCCAAAGTAAGGACATATTTTCAAAAAATTAAAACCTGCATGAATATTTAAGATGGGAGGGATGGATGGGAAATCACAGGAGTGTAAATTCTCACTGAATTGCTTCCACAACTGGAAAGTACTCTTGCAGGATTCCTCTATCAAATATTGGATAGGACTGTCAATGTACAAATTTGTATGATGAGGTAGATCATCATACTCATCAAAAGGGATTATCCGTTGATAACTCTTTGTGTAAGTTCCAAGCTACTCCAAATCATAAGGAATGTCTATATGTGAAGATGATGGTTGAAAGAAATCTTCAACTAGTTGCACCTCATCTGATTATTCACTGCATTGATTCTCCAAGTCCTCATTATAGATACTCAAATACATCTTTGACTGATCATATGAAAAGTTTGAATGGTCTTCTTTACAACTTTCATACGTCTCGGAGTAGACACTCTCCTCGATGGACATATCATAGATGGGATTTTCAAAAATATTTTCAAGAGTCTCATAGGTTGGATTTTCAATAATAGTCCAATAGTAATCCTCCCCATATATGTCAGATGTGATAGATTCCTCATCACTGGTATCAAGTTCTTGTATGTATTTCTTCTCTTTGTCTTTAGTATTGACATTTATATATGGCTCAGAATCATCATATGGATTGGCTACATGCTACTCTTCCATATCAAAATTTCCCAAGGCCACGAGCTCCATGCTCTCTCCTTTTAAAACCTCACAAATAGGATCTTCAGTAAAACCATCAAGATACTCAAAAATCCTTGCGTTAGATATGTCGTAGACAAGACTATCAACAAAACCATCAAAAGTTTCTTGTTCATTATTTTCCTCCCCAAACATGTCATAGTTTGGAATTTCAATGAATGTCCAGGAATCTTCATCAACATCTTTTTTGGACATGCAGGAGTCTTCGTCACTCATATCATGATCCAGGATATACTTGTCCTCATCTTCGTACTCATATTCTTTAGAAAAAAGGGTCACAAGGAAGTAAACCTTCCAAACTATTATAAATATATGGAGAACAAGTAGGAGTTCCCTCATGAACATTACAACTTTTGTCATAAGTTTCATTATACAATTTTGTAATGGTTTCATCCCGATATTGATCTGGAGTACAACTATGATCCTCATCACCAAAATAATCATGAGAGGGTCCCCAATCTTCAATATTCTCTGTTGATGTGACATGGGGAGGGTCTTTAACAATATCTTCAATGAATGGTTCTTCATGCACAAAATCAATGGGATCATCATGGATTTCTGAAAACTAAGTGTTGTTTTCCATGCTGATACTAGTTAGCTCAGGATCTTCCACATGATATTCTTTCCATGAAAATAAGTGAGCCAAATTATTCTTAATGAATAATTTGATATTGAATAATTCAATATCATCTTTATCATAATTCCACTACCTTAGAAGAAAGTCAAAGAAATTGGAGAGGGGAGTAATAGATTTGTCAGGAATACCATCATAAAACCAACATGATACAATCCCCTGCAGAGAATGGGAAAAAATAAACATCATATGATCCTCATGATGTATGTTTAATTCACTCATCCGTGAAAGGAAAATCACAACATGAAATCTAGCAGAGTGATTCTTATCATTCCCTAGGAATATTGGAAGGAGACAATGTGTATGTTCATCATCAATACAATTTGGGAAGACAGATATTTTAAAGAAATCAATCGGAGGATGTGCATGGGAAATCCACGCAGCAATTTCTATTCTTTTAATATCCATATCAATAATCAATAATCATGGAGAAGGCCTGGAACTACAAAATGGAGTTGAGCTGTAAATTTTACTATTACATGGGCTCACCTACACACAATCAATCTCAACAATCTATATGAGAAACAAGGTTTGTATCCCTTCAATGGAGTCGCCATGTGAGAATAAAAATATGCATTAAAATTTCTCACAAAATATTTTTTTTGTTTTTCTTTGTAAATTTAAAAAAGAAAGGGTTAGTGGAGTCGCAAGACAAAGACTCAAAGATCTACTCTAATAATTCATTAAACAAAGAAAAAACAAAAAAGAAAGAAGAAAGTCGTAACGTGGGAATAAATATATTTATCCCCGACAACAACACCAAAAAGTGTTATCCTTTCACACACCTGGGGTTAAGCGCAACAAAAATATTCAAGCTACTAGGTATGTCCTTGGGGGAAAGCCTCTAGTCAAGCACTGTCACTTTATATTGACTCCTTCATTTAGGCCAAACTCCTAAAGAATCCATGGGGGGTGGTCCCTAAGAAAGAGTTCAACTAAGGCTCTTTATATTTTAGTTGTTAATGATTAAATTAAGTTGTTTAGGAGTTTTTTTAATAAATAATTCAGTCACAAGACTGATGAAAAATTTTTAAATAAATACTCAACCGCATATAACATGAGTATATAAAGATTGGCATTGAAAAAACTGATAATCAAATGAAAATAAGATTGTTTTGTACTTAGATCGGTGCCAAATGGAGTCAAAAACGATGTTGAAAAGAAAATGTTTTGCAATGTGTCTTGGTCAGTTTTAACTATTAAAGATGAGTTGATTAATATTGGTTCTGCACTCCGAAATGTGGGTTGAATCGGAGTCTCTGAGAAGGTGTTCAACACTACACGAACAAGGGTGTAGCCTAACTATATTTGGAGGTCACTATTCAGTAGTTCCCACTTCCTTTGAGAAAGTTTCCCAATAATGTAAAAAGGAATTGTGCCGGATTTTCACAATGTTTCGAAGGTTGTTTATTTTATTAGTGTGAATTAATTATTTAGATTTGAATAATTGATCAATGCACATTCCTTCTTTTGGTTATCCCAAAGCTCAAGGAGAATCCGCAATAGGAAAGAGCATACATTGGAATGAAAAAAAGTTTGTTCCAATTGTATACTGAAGTAAAAATATTGTGGCAGAAAAATAAAAAATAAATCATAAAAGAATCCACAATATATCTGTCACTTTCTGATCATCCACCAATAATCGGCAAGAAGCTTTTGGTTGGTGGAGAGAGCATACTTCATGGAAACGAGCAAGGGAAAAAAATTTATTTTAAAAAAAAAGATGGAAATGAAAATAAATAACTAACTAATACAACCTTCAAATAAAGAGGATTGTGTGCATGTGATTGTTAGAAAAATTCAAGTGAAGAAAGAGACACTACCAATCCCCCCAGGAAGGATGAAGTGTGCCCATTGTGTATCCCACTTTATTTCCTTATTAATTATGATTACAATATCAAAAAAATTAAATTTAAATATTTATTAGACCCTATAAAATAGGTCTAAATACTTATACAACTTTATCGAGTGAAGGGGAATGAAGAAGAAGGGAAAACTGAGGGTTTTTGGTGTCCCAGGAGACCCAAAACTCGAATTTTAAGCATATTTTCCTCCTCTTTTCATTTGGACCTGATAAAAAACAGAAAATTAAATTATTATAATGTGATGAAATGAATGAATAAAGGATAAAACTAAAACTAATTTCAGCACTTGCAAAAGATTGGAAAAATTTACTAGTTTTTAAAGCACTAAAATGACAACTTTAGACTCAGCAAAAGATGATTATTTTTAAGCACTTCTAAATATAAATTATATGATATACTAAATAATCAGATTAAAATTATCAGTATTGTAAATCAGATCTATCAAATTTGCATATTCAAACTATGTAGCCAGAAAGAGGAGAGAAAACTGTTTTGAGAAGATGGAAAGCAACTTCAAGCCTCACTTGATATTCTTTTTTTTAACAGAAACGGAAAAGAGATATATATAAAAGTAGTTGTGCACAGCCATTCAATACAAACAAGGTGAGCCAGAGTATCTATGCTTAACAGAGTAGCAGCACAATGGGGCTATCCACTGAGTTTCCTTAAACACTTCAAAAAGAGTTTGTTCAAAACTTTTAAAGCCAAGGGTTGTATAAACCCTTACATACTGATTGCATAAGAAAAGACAAAAAAACATTTAAACAGAGCTAGATAGAAAAAATCTAAGGATTGCCTCTTGGCTGTAAAACTGATTCCTCCTCCATTGGAAGCACGACGTCTTCAGAGGCTGCATGGACTCTGCTGCTCTGGTTCATGGAGATGAATTTCTGGAGGTTCTCTTGAATCCTGTCTACCTTTCCCAATAATTCACGAAGACTGCTCTCGTTGTCATCAATGCGTGAGTCGTGGTTGCTGATATGAAGCGAGGTATAACTGACTGTGTCCTCCATCTTTTTAACCACCTGAGCCATCTCTCTATTGTCCATTACGCTGATGGATAGCAGATCGTACAAACGCCTTAAGTTCTTCTTGATATCCATAAGCCCCATGTTTTCACCATGCTGGGCCATTTCACCAGCTTCTGTCAATAAGGAGATACGGGCGAACTGGTTCTGAATAGAATGAACAGGACTTGAAGGGGAGAAAGTGCTATTAAAGCAGGCTCGAAGCACAAGAATCTCCTTGAACAACATAAGAACGTTTCTTCCACAAGCCAAGGTTCCCACGTCTCCCTCTTTCCACCCTGTACACCTGCAACCGATAACCGAGCTGTTTCCCCAATTGCCGAAGAGGTAGCCTGAACCAGAAAAAACTGTCTGCGAAACTGAAAGGGAGACACACAAGCACAGGGAAAAGGCTGCAAGAGGCACGCTTTCTTTCACGATTGAATGAGTAAAGGGAAGGACCTGCCACGGGAGGCCTTGAATGCTCCCTTCTCCTATGCCTGAAATGATATTCAGAAGAAAACGCAGAGCATTGAATGAACCAGGGCCGGGAGAGAAAAAGGAGTGAGGTAACATAATGCTTCCAACAGAAGCCATAGTGAAAGCCGAGTTGAAATCTTGAGCGTGCGAATGAGAAGTGCTTAACTCCCCAAATTGAAGAGCTTTTAATACCAGAGCTTTCAAGAGATGAGGGTGACAGCGAAGGGACCACGCGACAGTGGAAGAAGGAAAGGGAGGACAGAGCAATAAAGGTGAGAAGATGGCGAAGATAAGGTGGAGGGCTACGAAGGACGAGAGGGAGGGATAAGGAATGAAAAATGAAAGAAGAAAGGAAGGGGGGAGAAGGATAAGGTGGGGGCCAAAGGACGAGGAAGGGGAGAAGGGAGAAACAAGGAGACTAGGGATGAAATGAGGGGGAGAAAGATTCTTTTTTCCATGAATTTGGATATTGAAGGGCCAGAAAGGGGACTTCCAGTGCCGGATATTAAGGGATAAATTTGAGAGTGGGGCGATTTACATCCTGTCTATAATGTCCTTGTGAGAGAGAGACTCCCCCATTAGCCAGACTATTAGCAGCTGAGTTATTGTGCCGGAGGATATGATATGCTTCATAGCCGCTGGACATAAGAAGCTTGGATTTTTCATAAAGACGCCAACATTTGACGGCTCCCGTAATGTATCCATTGATTAATTTATAGATGACATGCCTAGAATCCCCAATGATCAAGGCCTTACGAATTTTCTTATCTTTGAGAATATGGAGGCTCTGGAGAAGAGCCATCCACTCAGCTTCATTATTGGATCTGATGCCGAGCCCCCACTCAAATGTATGTTCCACATGTCCTCCAAGATTCAGAAGAATCCCCCCCGCACCTACCTCCCCAGACCTCACTTGATATTCTTATAAAAACTTTGGAGACCCTATAGAAATAAGAGAAAACTTGAGAGATTTGTTAAAGAGAAATAATATACAACTAATTTAAACTCCTCCTTTGAAAATGAAACCTGCAAAACAAACCTATGAGAAACCCCTATATAAAAAGTTAGACCCACGGTACTCAAAATCAGGAAATGAGTAAGAGTGGAAACACAACTGAATATGAACAAATAATATCCTATATATTGAGATTTAAATACTAGTAAGTAAGTTACATCAGTAAATTCCTACTCTGTGTGCCTTAGGATGGCCTTCTAAGCTAGATCTAATACCAATTTTAAGCAAAAGGAAACAACAATTCAGAAATTTAACAATGTCACCTCAAATATTCGCAAGCAGTCATCTCATAATGCAGAGTGGATGTCGAAATTCTGCAATTTTATTCATCAATATAACAAAAATAAAAAAATGGCAGAGGTTTGATTCATCCATCCTCAACAAAGGAGGAGAACCCTTCTTTTATAGCCACATAAAAGCTTCAAACCCTAGGGGGGGCGCATTTGTCAAGTGGAGAGGGGGTTTGGGAGGTTGAGAAAAGAATGGGAGGGAGGCCTGAGTGTTGGGATGAAAGGATTCCCCCTCATAGGAGGTGAGATGCATGTCTTAGTAGGCCTCCAACTCTCCTAACCACCTAAACCATATGAGGGATTGCTCCCTCCTTGAGGACAATGCACCCTTCTTTTGTGGAGAATTGTATGAAACCTCATAAAAAAGGTTGGAGAGGCTCTCTAGGCTCATAAATGCCCCAAAAAATATCCTCAACCAACCTTCCATCTCAGAGACAAGTCCCAGACAAGCTGCCTTTGATTTAGGATTGGGGTTTTCTCCTATTTTTCCATTTATTTGACCCTCTGAGCCATTTTGGAGAGAAAATCCAAATTGAAAATTGAAAATTACTAATTTGACTCTCAAAAGTGGGTTTAGGGGTTAATTTAGGTATCTGGATCCAAAACTGAGCATCCCCATGACCAAATCGTATCCCTAGGCCTAATGTTATAACCTTTTGAAATATTACAATTAAAATACACCTTATCGATGATTTTATTAAAAAACTAAAAATTAAAAAATCCTAGGGGAGGACTTATCGGATGTTCATGAAACTCTGGAAATATGACTAGCATGGTATAATACATATACCCTAGGATTTAATAACCTTTCTGATAAAAAATTTACCAAACTCACTATCCCAACTTAAGAGGATTCTGAGTGAAAAAACTTGAAAATTATGTCTCTTAAAAAAATGTCATACAATTAACAAGGGAAAAAACACTCAAGGATGATGACCTTGATGACCAAGTCTAAGAAGGAAAATCATTTTACATAAAAGAACCTCATGCTATGTCATTTATTACAATTCCCTCGAAAGGGTGTGAACATCCAAAAGAGGCCACAACCAGCCTTGATGGAACTTCTGAGCATTGAGTAAGAACAAGTGACTTGTTCCAATCCTTGGTGGCTGACTTGAAAAATCCCCTAAGTGCAACTTAGTGGATATCACACCTCATCTATCCTATTATGCCACTTGATCTTCTCTGATGTTGCATTGGGCTCAGCTTCAGTTTTCATGGTCACTCTGTAGTGGCCTTTACTCCTCATCAAAATATACATATGTGCCTTCCATTCAAAATAGTTGAATGGAGTTAAGATGATTGGGTGAGATTGATCCATTCTTCAACAACTGCGCCCTTAAACAAATAGAATGTGATCCCAGTGACTGATGTCAACCTTGAAAAAGAAATAAAAGAGGAAAAAAATCGAGCTACCAAGGCTCTAATACCATGTGGAAATTAATCCCAAGTTTGGATCAATTGAACTCACAAAATTGCTTGAAAAATATGCAAGAAACACTCAAGAAAGGAGACTGAATTAGTTGAATAACACTAACTGTTGTTATATTATTTTACACCAGGGATCATTTTATAGTAATAGGATGTCCAACCATGTAGATACTCCAAGGATTAGAAATCATAAATATGCCACTCGAATAAGTACAAAAGCAGGCTTACTAAACTAGTCAAAATCCCCCATAGGTGCATAAAACACTTTCCTAATATGTCAATAGGATAAAGAATTGCATGAATGAGTTTTTACATATCATAAGTGAAGGAAAGTGGGATAAATAATTCTTTTAGGTGACGGAAATAACGAGGATGAGTTGTGACAAAAACAAGGCAGTCTATCCTAAAACTAGCTTTACCTTTCGCCTTAAAACTGTCGAAAAAGATGGAAACTCTGGGTAAGGTTGGAATGTACACTTACTAAACTGAGTAGTATTTTGGGTTGGAAGAATATTATCCAAAATATTTCCAAATATCTCCTGGAGGAATTTTTGGCAAGTTTGACCATAAAAATGCAAGTGGATGCCAACTAGCTAGTGTAGCACCTAGGAATTTAAACAAAAAGGATTAAATTTTATATCGTAAGTATGGGAATTGTTTTTTATTATTCCAACAAGTCCAAAAAACAAGGATAAAGGGACAAAGGAATCGGTGATCATTCCCACAATCAATTTCCAAAGATTATATCAAACCCCATACACACAATACCCAACCCTGAGTGAGCTTACTAGCTCATCGAGACTCTTCCTAATCGAAGAAAAATGATTTCCCAAGTCACCCAAGCTATAGATATTCTGGGTATTTTGGGCCCAATATGTTTCAAAAAAAATTGTTTGGGATTCCTTGAAGGATGACCCGCAATAAAAACTCAACAAACTAAGGAATAACTAAAAAGAAGTAGGAACCCAACCAATAGAAAATGACATCATAAGGAAATAGAAATACGTTTAGGATGATTTGTCATCACCACTAATTTAAGTTCTGCTCTTACCCCTGGGAAATTATAGTTTTGATATCTTCTAAGTATTCCATAAAAATCCACAATTTAAGCCTAAATATGTTCTATACTCGCTCACCAGTAGTGAGAAACGAACCATCATTTCTTGCCATTTCTTGAATCTAGAATGATCTCTCCTCCACTCCACACAGTTTCATCATTTCACCTAAAAGGTCTCTAGTGCAACCCTACTAGACATCCCAAGTGAGCTTGTTATTACCTTGTGCATGTAGTTACCACGATGAGACACCTACCATGGGGGATGGTGAATGTTTGTTTCAAGGTGAATATGCATGTTAATTATGTTTTATGCATGTGTTTGTTAATGTCATTTTTTATATGTGGGTTAATTTGTATAATGTGTTTGTGAATTTCATTTTTAATTTATGGGTTTATTGATATGGTTTTAAATTGTATTTTTTCTTATATATTGTTTTGATTTTGTTGGTAAATTTATTTCATGGAAGCCATATAAGTCCCAATAAACCATAATCTTGATATGTTATAAATTGATAAGTTTAACATAACAATTTTTATACCAATAATAATCATGTCATTTAAGGATAAATATTGAAATACTAGATACCCTTTTCATTTCCTTTTTTTATTGAAATATAAATTCAAAACATACCCTACTGTGGGTTCAATGGTCAATCACTCATATGTCGTATCTTGGTTGCAAGTTGAATATGTATCTTTGTTTAATATATCCTTCTTTAATTATGGTGTATGGATTTGTTTGTAAATGCCAATTTATTATATATAGGATAATTCATATGATTTAAATTTTATTTTCTTCCTATATATCGTTCTAATTTTTCTATTCATTTCATTTCATGAAAGAATATAAATTGAATAGATTGAATGATTTTAATTATCATAACTAACATTTTAAATATCCAAATGCTCTCTTTCCCCACTAAACCAATTAATTATTCCCTCGAGTTTCCCTATTACGGCCATGATTTTCCTCTTCACCAATGGACAGCCTCGTCTCCCTCACCATTTCTCCCATGCCTTATTTTTATACCTCCCCTACCCTTCATAATACTTATGTTTTCAGTCTCATGTGTGCAAGAGGTTATTTGGTAATGCAATTATCCATATCTTCCTCCATTTGTACAACAATTGTTGTGACCTCCCCAAGACTTTTTCCATGTGTTGAAGAAGTACTCTCATGCGGTATACCGAGGCATTATATTTGTAATTCTCCTTATCACTACACAGCCACACAGAAAACCCACCGGTGAATAAAAACACTAGAAGAACTCTAATTGGGCTCCAAAATTCCTTACATGATAAATCATAATCAATTCAAAATTATTACCATGAGCCATAATAGACTCAAAAACGTGGAAGATAATATTTAAAAAAACTTAACAAGCTTGAAAACACCTCAAACATAGATTAAAAATAATTAATCAAACAATTACATTGTTAAAAAGGATAATTATATTAATCAAACTTTAATTACAGATTAAAATGCATTTCTCCATGTTAAAAAAAAATTAAAACAAATCCAACAGCCAAAATATGCCTTCCTGAATCAACCTATCGATCCCAACTTTATTGTGTGGATTTCAACATCAGTAGAAACAATCCCGATATCAGCAGTTGGGAGTTGACATGACCAAAACACATACACAAAGTTCCCTATGTTATGATCTCAACATTGGAATTCATAAGTCAGCAACGTCAAAAACAACACATATTGCACTCCCGACGTTTCGAGCCCAAAATCCAAATTTAAAAGTTGTAAACATAATAACACAAACATTGCACTCCCAATGTTCCAATCTTAACTTTCTGATCCTGACTTCAAAAGTCAGAAGTTAGAAACATCAAAACACAAACATTGCACTGATGATTTTTTATCTTGACATCAAAAGTTTGAATTCTGAAGTCAGCATGAACAACCCAACAACGAAAACACAATCAACCCTCCCGAATTTCAACTTCTCATGTTGGAAGTCGGGAGTTTGTACCGATAACTAAAAACATCAAAGGACAATCTTGAACTTTGATTTCCAACGTTGGCATGTCGAAAGTCAAAAGTCCTCATGAAATTTAATAAATGAACAAAGAACACCCCGACTTCTGATTTTATGATGTCAGCATAGCGGAAATAAGGAGTTGGCACAAACTCAACAAATGGTCAAGAATTCACATAGACACCATAAACCAACGGTCCCAACTATGCCTCAACACCATAAACCAATGGTTACGATTGAATCTGAATTAACAATTTATCACTTGGCCATTTATAAAAATGGCTAAGACAAACTAACAAATGAATAGAAAAGGATTTCCACCATAAGTTTGGCATTGAATCCTACTCACGAAAACATGCATTACGATCCCAAATAGACTCAAAATACATACGAAGATCAAATGAAGAACAAGGAAAAAGCCACCATGGGTAAAATAACCAAGGTCATTTTTTAACAACCCAAAACCAACCACTTTAATAGTCCTTTGATCAACAATCGACCACAAATAAAAACCAATAAAAATGAAAACATAGATTGCCAACAAAATAAGTGGAAAATATCCTTGAACACATAGTCTACATCACAATCTCATTAATTCTCGGGAACAAAGTTATGAATACAGGTATCATTATCACCAAAACAAATTATAAACATCCCCAATGAAAATATGGACTTCATTCTTAATACAGAGATAATTATTTTTTCACCTTAATTCAATTTTGCAGGGATTAAATATACCAAATATATAAACCTTATTTTAAGTTTTTCCCAAATCATAATAATTAGAGAGTTATTACATTAAAAGAACAACCAAACTTCAGGGCTATGTAGTTGTTGGCCTCCCAACAGATCCCTTTCCCAACTGCAAGTGGAAGGGAACCCACTAGAGAAAATCTTTGAAATCTGTAGCTACCGATTTTATTTATGTAGTTTCCGGCTGCAGATTTTCTGTAAATTGAATTTCACAAGTGTGGGATGCTTCTGGATTCCAAGCTGATATGTCCACAACTTTTCTCAATTCCAAGCCTTTATTACTTTATTGATCACATGATCATATTCAAAAATTCAGATTAATTATCTAAATTCTCAATTCGATATACATATTAAAAGATACACGTGAAGGTTTTGAAATGAGCATACTTTTCCTTTTTACATTCAGTGAGGCAGTTCTAAGGTGCATATCCGCGTTTTCACTTGAGCTTGCAACCTCTTGCTAGTTCTTCTCATTAAAATTTTCATGGTATTATTTTAAATTCATTTGGTCCTTTGTATATGAAGGTCTTCTCCAAATTATTTTTATATTCATGATGGTCACATTTTATAAGCTGGTTTAAATTATTCCTTATAATTCAAAGTAATTTTTGTTTTCATTAATTATTTATGTTTCCAAAAATTAAGTTGTTCAAGGGATATATATTCATGATATATATGGAGCCAAAATGTATACATTTTTATAATATGAAAATTCCAACTCTTGAGTTTGTTTTTACCTTCACGACAACCTCATAATTATAATAATATGATAATGATTTTTATAAACAAAAAATTATGCATTTTGGTTGTTTAGGTTTAAAGGTGACCGTTGATACTGAAATGATTATGTAATGATTATCCTGCAATATTTTCCCCTATGAACAGGTAGCACGAGAAACCAGCTCACCTAACGGTCTTGATAAATACTATCACTTCAGTCTTCATCTCATAAAATGACTATCAGTTCATGGTATTAGCATCCATGAGAAGGAGAAAATCGTTCAAAACCTTTTGCGTAGTTCGCTCCACTAAAAAACATAAGAGATCGCGCAGGCTTCAAGATTTCACTACGCTGTATGAAAATCACGAGGATCATGGTAAAGATCACTGAAAAGGAGGGTCACGCTTAAGGGTTTCCATGATAGTAAAATTATTAAAAAATATCAACGCTGGGTATCATTCTAACTCCTCCACGCATTTACCATTGAAGATGCCATCCTGAGGATCGAGTAACTGAACTTTGTTGGAGACTATGAAGATCAACATATATCAGTAACAAGATTGAAGGCGGTTGGAGAGATTTTCTACACAATTATTTCATTGATCTTCATCAATTAATTACAGGATTTTAATTATTCTGTTAGTTAAAAGAAGATTTGGTTTTATTTTTCATTCTATTTGTTCTAAGTTTAATTTCTACAGGTTTAAAGGAAACGAAGAAGAGAAATTGTCGAGGATTATGGAGATGAGGATTATGTGGAGCATTCGTAGCTGGATTGGTGGAAGCAGTTGCGATTCATATGGTGACAGAAAACGCATTTTCAACTGACAGGCGTTTTTCCAGGCTACATTGTGAGCAAATGGAGGTAGATTTTAAAATTCCGCCACATGGGTTTTCTTCAGAACGGTCCCTTTAGCTTTACTTATAGCAATTTCCCCAGAAAGTGATGGATTCTAAGAGATTTTTGGGATCCTTTGAACACGATTTTTGCAGTTGCGGCCAGCAAAGAAATGGGTCTTTCCAGAAATTTGCCAGTGCAAAGCTCAATTTGGATTCCATTTCTTCTGACCTTTGTTTATTTAAGAAAACAAGAATTTGATTGCAAAGTGGGGGTTGGGCCTCTGTAGAGTAGAGTGAATGTTTTCTCTGATATTCTGTTTCTATTTGAAAAACTTTGATATTTGCAAATAGAAGGGAGACACTGCTGCCAAGTAAGACAGGAGGGCACTAGACAGAGCTAAAGAGATTTTTCTTGAAGGTTCTAGAAACGTTGTTTCCTGAAGGAGGGGTTGATAGTTTGGAGAGAAGGAGACAAGACCACTGTTTGATTTTCCCTATGACTTAAGGCAGTTTGTTTCCAGCAGCTACAGTATTTTAAACTGGTGATACTTATATATGTTTACAGTATTTATACTTTGCATATGTGTTTATGGTATTGCTTGGTCTTGTTGTTTTTTTTTTACATTATTAATGTTTGTCATGATCTCTTTAATGAATTATGCAAATATAATTATGTATAATTATCGACTTATGCTGATTTCGATTTGCTGATGTATCTCATGTTGTAAAATTGATGATTGACATCATAACATATGTGATATATGTGTCTATTGTATGATCTTGTTTAATTTCTGAATTTCTTTTGAATACTTTCAAAATTATTAATGCAGTAGCCCCATTGGCAAATTTGATTTCAGGTTAATATTTTCAACGCTCCTGATCGGGATAGGATTTAGAGTAGTTAGTTTTCTTTTATTGAAATTTCATTTGATCAGATTCTTACACTTATATCACTGTCAACTTGTTTTCTGATTTTTGTGATTAATGTACATGTTTTTAGATTGCATCTCTGTAATTTATTAACTCTGTTAATATTTAGTTAATATTTCTATTCTTGTATTATAAATTAATTGTGTGAGGTAGATTTAATTTAACTGATTGATCTTGTAATATATAACATTTATTAACTTGTATAAGGATAGGTATAGATCTGATTAGCAAAAAGTAGCTTTAGTTTTCTCCTCTCCTGTAGCTTGGAGTTATTTAGGAAAGGAAACGGGGCCTTATTCCCGTCAGGGACAGCTACTTAAATGACTGAGAGCATCTCGAAAACTCTTGGATCAGGTTGTTCCTTGGTTGACACTTGTGCCTCAATTTGGCCCGTCAACAGTAGTCTTAAATAAATCATAAGACTTATTATCCCTTTAAATCAAACTCAATAGGATTGGAAATCAATGTAATGTTACAACCATTAAGTCAATTAACAAATCTTAAAACATCAAGCAGATAAAAATTAGAGCACCATAATATTCATTAAATAGGGAAAATAGGCTATACCCATGCATTCATCCCATTAACCCATTACCAACATGGACAACTTACTCAATGTTCCAATTACATAGCATAAATTTTATATTAATCACATACATTATTATCAAGTTTGTTCCCTCTCAGATTAGGTATTTTTAATTCAACCTAAAAGAATTCATTATCATTCTTTAACTTTCATGGACTTAGCCATAGAAGCCCATTCAAAGTGATATTCCTTCCAAAACAGGAAATTCCAACACCAAAAACAAGTGGAATTATCAGGCACAAAGCACAATTTATCCATTCACCATACTAGTATGCATGGATAAATTATCTTACACATTCACACTTAAACAAATTACAAATTACTATTAAGGTAAGCAACAACTATAAGGATTTGAAGATGGTGCTGTAAAATAACCACCTGAAAACATAACATCAATAACAATCCAAATTCATATTAACCCACATAACCTTGAGTAATATAAATTCATTAAAAAATTCAATTAGGCATTTCATTTCACATTACATGGTACAAGAATTTAACATCCAAACCCAAACTACATGGATGTTATACTCGATAAAGAAAACATTTAAATAAAAAACCAAATAGTTCGCTGCTCAGCAGGGAATTTTACACATTAATGAAACATAAATAAGGCTAAAACATTACCAAGAGGAATAGGTTTGAAATATTTTCTCTGATACCAAGTTGTAATGCACCCTAGAACTACACAACCACACAGACAACCCAGTGGTGGCTAAAAACACTAGCAAATCTCTGAACAGACTCCAAAATTCCTTACATGATAAATCAGAATCAATTAAACAAAATTACCACAATCCATAATAGACGTGAAATTGCGGGAAGGTAGATGTAAATATCTTAACAAGATTGAACGAGCTTCAAACATAGATTAAAAATCATTAATCAAACAATTAACAACATTAAAACGACTAATGAGCTTAGTCAATCTTTAATTAAACATTAAAACTCATTAATCCACATTAAATAACTTTTAAAACAAAGTCAATGACCTAAATCCGCCTTCCCAATGCAACCTATTGATCCCGACTTTACTGTGTCCATTCCAACATCGGTAGAGCCAATCCTAATATCGACAATCAGAGTTGGCATGACCGAAACACATACACTAAGGTCTTGATGTTTTGATGGCGACATCAAATGTTAGAATTTGGCAACGTCAAACAACACACATTGCACTCCCGACGTTATGATCCCGACATCAGAAGTCAAAAACATCAAAGCACAAACATCACGCTCCCGATGTTTTGAACCCAACATCAAAATTCAAAAGCCTGGAATGTCAAAACACAAATATTTCACTCTCGATGTTCCAATCCTAACATCACAAGTTGAAAGTAAAAATCCGGCATGAACAACCCAACAACGAAAACACAATCAACCCTCTCAACTTCCAACTTTTGACGTTGGTAGTCGGGATTCGGCATCGGTAACCAAAAAAATCAACAAACACTCCCAACTTACGATTTCCAACATCAGCATGTCGGAAGTCAAGAGTCCGAATGAACTTTAAAAAACAAATAAAGAACACCTCGGCTTCTTATTTCCAACATCGGCACATCAAAAATTGGGAGTTGGCAACAACACCATCAATGGTCAATATTTCACATAAGAAGCATAAACAAACAATCCCAACTACACCTTAGCACCGTAAACCCAACAATTCCAATTAAATCCAAATTAGTAAGTTAACACTTAGCCATTTATAAAAATGGCTAAGCCAAACTAACATATGAATTGGTGGGACAAAGAAAAATTGCAGCTATAAAATTGAATCCCTTAACTCATTACTTAAATTATTAACCTGGGAATTTGTACAAACTTAGATGTATTGTGCATTGTGTATGCAATCGACGCAAAGAAAATAGATTGAAAGGCTAACTAAGAAAGACAGTAAATGGAATGAAGTAACTTAATCTAGGAAAAATTGAAATAATTAAGAAATACTATAAATGTAAATCTACGAAAGCATGGAAATTGGATCTAATTTATGAAAGCATGAATCTGATTGATGAAGGCATTAATCTAAGCTATGAAAGAATGAATCTAATTTATGAAAGAATGAATTTAATTTAAATAAAAGCAGGAATCTAACGAAATAAAATCATAGATGTATTCTATGAAAACGTAAATCTATTTTATGGAAGCATGAATCTAATCTATAAAAGTAGGAATAAAAGCATGAATTTAATCTATGAAAGAGTGAATCTATCTTATGAGAACATCAATATAATTTATCAAAGAACAAATCTAATTAAATAAAAGCATGTGAATTCATCTAATTACCTTAATATTGCAAGAACCGGATATTAGATATGCACATGCAATGATACAATATAGATAATATATTTTGAAGGAAAACAAATCTACTAAAAACTACAATAATGTAACAGGAAACTACAGGATCGTTACTGGAAACTACAGGAACGCTGCAAGAAACTGCAAGAAAGAAAAATGTACAAAATAAACTGACATAAACTAAAATAAATGAAATGAAATACATGTATCGGTTCTCAGTTCCAAACCTTGAGTGGTACCAACCGAAGGAATCTCCTAGAACCCTGCCTAAGCAAGTATATTAAACATGGAACAAAAACTAGCTCTTCTTAATTAAAAATATGAGATTAAAACAAGGAAGCAAGCTCCTATTAATACAAATTTTCCTTGACCAGCAAGGGAGGAATGAAAATGACAAAGAGAAAAAGAATAAATACTAACTTCCCATATGCTTTAATCCCACTAATATTTCTACTTAATTAAACTCTAAACTTCTCATGTAATCATCTAACTGATTTGTGGAAGTTAGAAATCAACATGTTGATTTCATGGGATTGATTCCCCCTCAATAAATTTGACCTAGACTCCATAATGTTGAACCCTCATTCTCATTGAGTCATTCTTTAAGTGATGGCATTTGATGATACAAATTTTCACTTGAGTAAACAATCACATGCAATCAATTTCTTGATTTGTGGAATCTGTGTCGTAGTTAAATAGAAATTTGTATGCTACTTTTGTGGGATTGGTTCCCCCTTAATAAATTCGACCTTACATCAATAATTTCAACCTTGGATGATCGTTAAGTCCTCTTCCATGTGGTGGAATCTCATGAGATTAATGAGGGGACACAATCGCTTAAATTTCTCAATCTTGTTTTAGTTTATTTAGTTAACTCATTGAAGAAGATTGAGCTGGTTTTTGTGACTTGATCTCTTCCACTTTAGCTTCTAGATAACCTCTACCTATAGCTCCATCACAAATGAATAATAAAATCAAGTAAACATTACTAATCAAATGTCAAGATATTCATTTAACAAATATGCATAGGCTTCAAGTAAGATAATCATAAATTCATCATTAGTCACACATACTTAATCTTTTATCTCCTTAGGTATCACCAAGATGGACCAAATAATGTGTCATTTTATGGACCCATCATGAATAACAAAGGATTTTCCCATGAATTTGGCATCAAATCCTGCACATGAAAGCACACACTAAGCTCCCAAACAGACACAAAATACATACAAAGATCGAATGAAGAACAATGAAAAAACTACAACATGTAAAATAACCAAGTTCATTCCTTAACAACCCAAAACCAAACATTTTAACATCCTTTTATCAACATTGAACCATAAATATAAACCAATAAAAATGTCAAACACATATTGCCAACAAAACAAGGGAAAAACATCCCTAAACGCACAATCTGCATTGTAATCTATTTAATTCATAGGAAAAGAGTTATAAATATAAGTATCATCATCACCTCAATAGATTATAAACATCCCCAAGGAAAATATGTACTTCTAGGATAATTATTGTTTCACCTCAATTCAATTTTATAGGGATTGAACATAACAAATATATAAACCTTCTTTATAAAATTTTCCCAAATAAAGTTGGATATGTCCAAATCCATGAAAAACCACACAATACCCACACGGGTATTCTTTCATTGGCGCTACAATGAAACTCATCACTTCTTACTTAACACCTAGGAACTCTACACGAGCGGTTCATGCATAATTCACCATTAAATTTACCACCACATAGCCATCAAGCATAGGCTAATAAAATAAAACAAGGAAAAATTAATTTGGTTGATATAGTCTAACACTTCTCCAGCCAAGATCTACATGCTACTCTTGTGGCTTCAATGCACACACATAGATTTTATTCATGTGGAGCTCCCTTACACTGTTATTCTCCTCCATGCACTACATGCAAGTCTTTCCTCTTCATACTTTTCTCCTCCCGTTGCACCCCTACCACCCAACTTACAAACTCTCCCTCATCCTTGATTCCATCAACCCTACATGCAAATTGTTCCCCATGTAGCAACATGTCAAATGACATCATTAATTCCCCATCTAATCCTCCACTAACACCCCTTAAACATACTTATCAAAATATAAAAAAAGTAAGCAAATAAACATGATTAACAAAGGATTAGGCTCAATAAAGGGTAAAAATGGTCTTCTTAAGGTTACAAGGTTGATAGGGTTATGACTTAGCCCCCTTCTAGTATATACAACCTCCCCTCACTTTCCCTTGGTGAATTTACCAGTCTCATATCTCCTCAACATGCTGCCACCACCGAAGCAAGTTTTGTAATGTTATATTAATGAGGTGAATTATTACATTTGTCCTGCCACTCGGAAAATACATATCAAAATTTACATGATACAATCAGGGGTCTTAGCCAGGTAAATTACAATATTACTATGTTGGACATTTATTTTTATGTTGTGGTTCGCAAACCCCCCAGTGGGGCCACAACCCTTTCACTCTGATTATGGATCTAACCTGATGGGGAAATCAAGTGAGGCTCTTATATAGCAATGTATAGCCACCTGGAGATTTGACACTGAGACCTTTTGCTCACAACGTACAATGCTCAACCACTTGAGCTAGCCCATCAGGCTTACTATGTTGGACATTGCTAGATATATCAACATTGAATATATGCAACAAAATCATTTAAAACATGTCATCATGAAAATCGTTACATTGACAATGGTGTATAATCTGTGAATATATGGACATTAAATTAACATTCTAACTATACATTGTTCAAATGCTAGTAATATTTGAGATTATAAAATAAAATAGACATATCTGGAATCTTTATTTAAAAGTGCAAACTTAAAGTTGGCATTTATTAGAATCAAGAGTCATGATTTTGGAATTATAACTTTCACATTTGGAATTGAACATCCATTTGTTAAATTAAAAATCACTCTTTTTTTAATAAAAAAACACACACATTCTGAACAAAAAAAATCACACCTTTTGAGTTGAAATACACACTTTTTGAATTGGAAAATGCACTTTTCAAATAAAAAATTTACACATTTTAAATAAGAAATTGAAATTTTGGGGTTGAAAACTATTAGAAAACCACACTTTTGGAATTGGAAATTACACTTTTTGAATATGATTTTGTACTTTCTAAACTTGATATTTCACTATAGAAAAGTTGTTTTGGTGCTTTAGAAAGCATGATTTTGCAATTGTTTAGACGATATTCTAGGGAATAAATCCAAAGAATTAATCTTGACAGTACAATTGTCTCATCCTCGTCCGTAGATAAAAAAAAGCATAGACCGTATTTCACCCTAAATCTCAAATAAAAACGTTTATCAACTTTAAAATACCAATACTTTTCATAAATAACCAAAATAACTATTTTAAACTAAAATTAAAATAATGATTAATTTTAATTACATAATTTTTACTACAAAATAAAATTCGGTTATTAAGATGATTTCCATATTCTTCGCTCCTTGGCTCATCATATTGATGATCAAAGTCATTGGAACAATCTATATTAACCCATCCCTATGGACAACAAGTTCATAATAACAAAGAAGATTAACAAAATTTTCTAACTCTATAATTTATTGAAATTTTTTGGAAAAAAGTTATATAAAATTATATTGAAATTTCCATAGTTATCTCATGAATGCTAACTTTTATTTAATTATGATTTGAACTAATTATTTATTTTATATACCCATTTAAATCCCTTACATTTAACTCAAAATCATATTATATGGCTTTATATAGTTATTAATATTCTTACCATCACAGGAGTATCTTTTCAAAAATGTTACATGGCCTCAAGTTTAGAAAATTTTAAAATATACATAAACCATTCAATATTTGCATATAGTATTAGAATTTGAAAGAAAAAATGTCTTGTCATGTATCATTTTGTTCGTCTATATTATAAACTTCGTGTCACAAAAAAACATTAAAAAATCGATAGTCTCCAAAAAAAACAAGAATTTTTCCAAATTCCTACCTTGCTTACATGTAACAATTATTTTTCATTAAAAACAACTTAAAATGTAAATCTTAAAACATTTAAATTTAATAATGTATTTATAAATTTATTTATAAAAATATGAAATAATTAAAATGCCAAAATTAAATTATAAAACAATAAAACTAATTTCTAATAATATATCCCAAAAAATATTATAATAACTAAAATCTAATATATAATATTATAACTAGTTACTAAAATTTATATTTATATTATAAAATAAACCCAATTAATATAAAAACTAATCAAATATTTAATATTTAGAACTAAAATATAAAACAAAATATATATTATAATTTTTAAGGTTAAACTTTTAAAATGTAAAATAAATACTAAATCAACTATATAGTTATATAATGGAGAAAAATTAAAAATTAAATAATAAAATTTAAATAATTTTTATCTTACCAGAAAATATAAATAAATTTATTGTATTATACTTAATATTAAAATATTTTCAAATTCCCTCTTAACTTTCGTATAAGAAAATCCAATACAACTAGATTATGTTACTATGCATTGAACAATGATATATGATTTCACATAGTTGCCAATATTCTCACCATCACACACATTAAACGATGGTAATTATGAACATTAAACAATGGTAATTATGAACAAATCTCGACCATGCTGCTAAGACTTTGATAAAATGGACATGATGAAAAAACTTGAATTAATGAATGAGGAATATAATTCGTAATTCCTAACTTTTACCAATATGATTCCCAACGTTTACCATTATAATTCCTAATTCCTAACATTTCTTTTTTTAATAGTAATTAGTTGTGAATGCATTCATTACAAAGTGGTTAGTCCCACATTTTAGTTTTGCATGGCTTCTTCTCACAGCACTTTGAGTTGTGTTTCTGTTTGGGATGTATGGTGGTATGTCACGACCATAGTATCTTTTTATTGATTGTAGCCCATTACTTGAGCAAGCACTGTAAGATGCCCTTTGATTCTAATGAATAACAAAGACAGGCTTTTTTCTTCTTGAAAAAAAAAATTGATTAGTCTCAATAGTAATTAGTTAATTAGTTGTGAATTCATTCACTGAAAAGTATTAAATTTTAAAGTATAAATGAGATATTTGTATGTTTTAGTTTCTTAAATTTGTGTAGAGTATTTTGTTTTGTCGTTCCTTCTCCCACCACTATGAAAAAAATATTTAATAAATGTTATCAAATGTTAGTACGCAAAAGACAAGGTGAGTGAATGAGAGATTCAATTGAAAATTCATTTCATAGTATATGTTTTTACAAAACTATGAAAAAACAAAATGATGATAAGATTTGGAGTTAGTTTAAATGATTGATGTTAATGTTCTTAGTTGTGTCAACAAGTATAAGATTTGTATCATTTTATATTAAATGTAAACTTGAAAAGTTTAGTAAATATACCATTCATAAATGTGAGGAAACATGTTGTAAGTTTCTATTAATATTTTTATTGAAAAATACATATGCTTATTATTCATAGTTTATAATCATAATTTTATAAATCTAGAGCGAAGTGGAACAATGTGGACGAAGTGGAACAATGTGGGGATGGAGAGCGGAGACGAGGGTTTACAGAATCTAGAGCTTCTGCAGGCTTGAGGAGCTCTCAGGCTGCACCCTGCTTGGGTTTTCTCTGCGTAAAATGTTGAAGCCGTTATCGGCATACCATTTTTATCACTTTAAACCTTTTCTCAGGCATCCTCTCTCTCTGCTCTTTGGTTTATGTTTTCGTTTTCTTTCTGGGCTTGCATTCCCTGGTATCTCACTGTTTGTTCTGAGCTTGTTGTTACATTGGCTTCTGTATTGTTTCTACTTGGTTTATCTATCCTTGAATCCACGCATTGTTTCTCTGTGATTGCTGGCTATTTACTTGTCTTGCTTCCCTCGCCACCGCCGACGACTGGAGTCCATCCTCAAAGCTGAGGACTAGTACCAACCAGCCTAAAAGAAGTGGGAATAAATAAATAAATTGTCGGTTATGGCTTAGCTACGGGTTTATGGTCTTGAGTCACAGTTTTTGCTTTTATCTGTCACCCTTCTTACTGCGTCGTCGTTTTGGAACTTTGGAAACTGACAAAAGAACCTTCTCCAATTATGCTGAAGTTCATTTTTCTGTCCTTTATTGACTGTCTGTTTTCAGTTGAGGAGTAACCCTGGTATCCTCAACTAGGGTTGTCCATACTACGACAGCTGTGGTAGCATAAATTGTTTTTGTCTCCTTTCTCTGTTCAATAAGCACTATATGTTTTGTGGATCTAGACTTGGGTTTGCGGGGATTGTATGTATCTTGTCAATCTTGTGGTGGTTACTGTCTTTATAGGCTGTTATTTGGCTTCATGTGTTGACTCTTTGCATAATGTTAACCTTTGGGGTTTCTCATTACCCTTTCTAGGGTTTACCTTTAGGTTAGCTTGCATGTGCGGGTGACACATGACGGTTATCCTTTTGTTGCTTCCGGGTATTTGTTGACTAGAAGAACCTTCTCAGTCTTCCCCTTCTTCTTATCATGTCGGAAACCCATGATGGGCAACTCGACACCCTGGCAGATCATTGCACTTTTCGCTTCCGGCGACGAAGGACAGCAAAGGCACAGAAGATTCTGGAAGGCAAGCTCCGCTACGTAGTGGTTCGTGACATTTACCTTGACCGGGTGGAAGCTTTATACTCGCAGGCGTTCATAGGTAGATTGGAATATGCTACTATGGAAAAAAAAGACTGGTTCGCGTGGGCCTCAGAGCATTGGAAGCCCTTCCTCACCTATGTACCTGCTATCAGCCTTCTAGTTAGGGGATGGATAGTATTTGTATTTCTTGAGGATGAACATGCCACTACTGTCCTTAACAGGCTTTGGCGAGTAGGCAAGGGCTCTCTTGTCTTAGACAGATGGCATACTCATTTTGATCCTGCTCGTGAGAGGATAAAAAAGCGCCATTTATGGACACTGATGCCTGGGTTACCATTCCCGTTGTGGAATAGCTCTTTACTGGAAGGCATAGGGAATACAATAGGACACTTTGTGGCTGTCGAAGACGATTTTATGAATGTCTATGATAAGAGGATAGCCCACATATTAGTGGAGATGGACATTACGAAAAGTCTTCCAGCTGAGGTTGAAATACTCTGTCAGGATCGTTTATTTGCTCAACGGCTTGACTACTTGGGCATCCCTTTCAGATGCAGCATCTACCGGGATACAGGCCATCTATGGCGAACATGCCTGTATTTTCGACAAGCCTCAGTTGTCCCGGCTCAACGCCCTCTATCGGCAGCACTTTCACCTATCTCCACAGATCAACAGGATACCCGGGTAAGTTTACCATTGAACCCTCCTGTTTCTTCAACTGTTCTTATTAAAAATGCACGCTCTCTTTATGAAGATGCAAGTGACATTGAAATAACGTTGTTGGACTCTTGGAGTCTTAAGAGAGACACACCCAAACCTTCTGCTACACCTTTGGTGGCGGATCATCCTCATCCCCAGAAAGAGTTGTCTTGTAACTCTCCTCGTTCTCTAGTATTAGGAACCCCTTCATCCTCTTTCGCACCTCCTCTGGCACTGATTTCTCCTCCCCCTTGTATTGATTTGTCGGTTTCCCCTCCTCGTTCATCTGACAATCCCCCTCTGTTGATGACCTCCCCACCTTCGACTCTTGATCATCCCCCTTCCTTAATTCCACCTATTCCTCCTTCTTTGACAGCCACTCCCTACCACCTTTCTCGGGACTTAGATGCCCTTGGTCACGTTGTTGACCCGCCTGTGGGCTCTACCTCTCAGCTTCCGGAAGTAGTCTCCACTGGCCCCCTTTTCACCGATTCGGAATTCCCTCCATTTGTAACTTCAAGTCCCCCAACCTTGGATTCTCCCCACCTCAGTCCTATCAACTCCCCATCTTTTGCTGATCCAGGATTACAAAAATCCTTGAGCATTTTTTCTGACAAGACTCCTTTATCTCCATCAGTTCCACCCCTTGAATCCATTCAGTTCGAGAATGTAACAATAAGGAGGGGGAAAAAGAAAAAAAAGAAGTCTCCTTCTGAACTTGAGATATATGAATCCGCCCCGTACACACCCTTATCTACTTGACTCAAAAATGCTACGCGTAAGTATGCTGATTCCCCCCAAAGGGTCCTTAGAGCCTCGACCCCTCTTCTTTTTGATACCTGATGCATATTCTATCTCTAAATGTACGAGGTTTAGGAGGTCTTTCCAAACAAAAAAGACTTCGTCAACTATTTGTGACCCTCTCTCCTGATATTGTTCTCCTCCAAGAGACTATGACCAGCTCTTACCCAGCCCTCTTTGCCTTTTCCAAGTTGTTTCCGGGCTGGGAGTTTTGTGCCCTTAGTTCAAATGGTCTCTCAGGGGGAATCCTCTCTGGCTGGAATCCTAAGTTCTTTAAATGTAAATCTTTTCATACTCTTGCAGGCATTTTGTTAAAAGCTTCGATCCGAGGCTCGACCTGCTCTCTTTCCATCCTTAATTGCTATGGCCCTTACCTGCATCGTGACTCCTATTGGAATGTCGTGGCTTCGGGTGGCCTGCTCTCGCTACCAAACCTTATCCTCACTGGAGATCTGAACTTTACTTTCAATTCCTCTGATATTTGGGGCAAAAAAGTTCAACTTGACCCCCTGGCCCCTTTTTTTTGCAAACTCTTCTCTGACTATCATCTAGTGGATATGGCCCCCTCTTCTGTAGGACCTACTTGGAGGAATGGTAGGATGAGGGAAGAAGGAATCTCTAAAAGACTTGATCGCTTTCTGTTATCCACTCAGCTCATGAACTCTCTCAACAGACATAGGGTTTGGGCACACCAAAGTGGAATATCTGACCACTTCCCTATTTTGCTTGAATGGTCATCTCATCACTCATGTGCTTACCCTTTTAAATTTAATCACACTTGGTTAAGGAATGAGGACTTTAACCATTTGATTAGATCTGAATGGCCTAATATACAAGTGAATGAACAACTGGACGATATGAAGGTTTTGCCATACAAACTTCGCTCTCTTAAGGAAAATGTGAGGTCCTAGACAAAAAAAGAAGCTCATAAGATGAAGGAACAATCTGCCTGCTTGGAGGAAGAAATTTGTTCTATTTTAAATCTCTCTCAATCTGCTATTCCAAGTGCTAATCAGCACAGCAGACTGAATACCCTCAAAGTTGATCTTCAAAAAAATTTGGATCATGAGTTGAATTCTACTAGACTACAAAGCAGAGTATCTTGGGACCAGAATGGGGATGCAAACACCAAATTTTTCCATGCTGTGGCATCAGCTAGAAAGAACCAGAATGCCATCTGGAAATTACAAGATGAGGAGGGATCCTGGGTCTTGGATGATCAGAGCCTCAAACTTCTTGGGGTTCGTTACTTTAAAAATATTTTTGTGGATGATCATTTGACAAACCTCTCTACTCAGCTTAAGGTTGTCCGTCTTTTTCCCTCCTTTATCAGCCAGGATGAAACAGAGGTCTTTACTAATCCTATCTCTCTCTCAGAGGTAGAAAGAGCCCTTAAGTCATTCAAAAAAGACAAGGCTCCAGGCCCTGATGGCTGGACCGTTGAATTCTACTTGCATTTTTTTGATATGTTGGGACCTCTTCTAGTTAAGATGGTGGAATATTCAAGGCTTCGGGGTAGTGTGGACCCTGCTCTTAACTCCACCTTTCTTGCTCTTATCCCTAAAAGTGAGCATCCAGTTACTTTTGTTGACTTTCGGCCCATTTGCCTCTGTAATCTCAGCTATAAACTGATCTCAAAAGTAGTGGCCATGAGACTGAAGCCCTTCTTAGACCCCTCTATCTCCTCTCAACAGTTTGGCTTCCTAAAAAACCGTCAAATCCTAGAACCCATAGCAATCACTCAGGAAGCCCTTCATTCTGTAAAAACAAAAAAGAGATGTGCTCTCATTCTCAAGCTGGATTTATCAAATGCCTTTGACAGGGTTAACTGGACTTATATCCGTCTTTTACTTATTCAAATCAAGGTTCCTCTGGTGGGAGTGAACTGTATTATGGGCTACATTTCATCTGCAAATTTCGCAGTCCTTGTCAATGGTTCTCCTTCCTCCTTCTTTCAGGCTTCACGTGGAATTAGGCAGGGCTGCCCTTTGTCTCTGCTATTATTCATTCTTGTCATTGAAGGTCTAAGCCTCCTGATTGAAGATGCTAAAAGGAATGGCAAAATTAAAGGGATAAATATTTCTTCTCATTTACATCTCACCCACTTACTTTTTGCAGATGATGTTATACTTTTTGGTCTGGGTACATTTGAGGAGTGGATTGCCTTCAAAGCTATTCTTGACTCATTTTGTGAGGCCTCTGGAATGTGCATCAATATTGCAAAATCATGTTTTCTTCATAATGACTTGGATGCATCCCTCCTTGGCAGAATCACTGGTTTACTTCCGTACAGATTTTCCCACCTTAACCATGGCTTCAACTATCTGGGATATTTCCTCAAACCCTCAGGATATCTTGTCAAAGACTGGTATTGGATTATCTCTAAGTTTGAGAAATGTATCTCTCATTGGACATACAAGCTCCTATCAATGGGAGGTCGTCTTGTCCTCATTCGATCTGTCCTCTCGAGCATACCAGTCTACTGGATGGCCCTTGTTCTGATTCCATCCTCCATTCTTGACAAACTCAGAAAATTAATTTTCTCTTTCCTTTGGGGCTCCTATCCACAAAATAAGAAATTTCATCTCATGGATTGGCAACTTCTTGCTAGACCCATCTCTGCAGGGGGCTGGGGTATCAAGCACCTCCCCAGTTTCAGTCTTTCCCTGAGAATGAAGAGCTTTTGGACTGCTCTCAATAGCGATGGCATTTGGCATCATCTCCTCTATGTTAAATATATGAAGAAGCTGCCACTTCACACTTGGCTCAAAGAAAAATGTTTCTTTTTACAGCACTCCTCGATCATCTGGAAAGGTTTCCTTAAAACCTTGCTTTGGATAGGTAAAGGAATCATTTGGAAAGTGGGAAACGGATTTGACATACATTTGGGAGTTGATCCTGTAGTGGGATTGAGTAACTCTTATATTCTTCCTGTTTACTTAAGAGCCTATCTTGAAGATTACGGGATCAATACTTTGGCACAAGCAAGGAATAAAACCCCTTTTGCTGCCGGTTACTAGTTTACGGCAGAGGAACTTGATTTAGGTGGAGAGTGGAAATATCTCTGGAAAAATTACATCAGAGGGATGGAATATAACAGAATTCACCTCAGTGATCATTGTGATAAGCTTTTATGGTCGCACAGCAACTTTGTGGGCATGATAAGTGCAGCCAAAGGATATGACTATATCCTTGCGAACTACACATTTGAGGAATGAAACCCTGCACTTGATATCCTCTGGACTCTGAACATTCCTACCAAACTAGCCTGTTTTATTTGGCTGCTAATCAAAGGTAAAATTCTCACTTGGGAGCAGCTTCAACTTCGTGGATTTTATGGCCCCAGTCGTTGTGTACTATGTGAGAAGAATAATGAGGATATACAGCATCTCTTCTTGTCCTGTCCTTTTTCAGTGAAGATCTTCTCCCACTTTGAAGCGCAATATGGTTGCTCTTCCACCTTACAAAACTCTGTTATTTCCTCCATGGTTCACTGGTTTAGCACCATTGATCAGTCGGCATCATTCAGACAGCTTCCTCTCTTTATTTTCTGGTGCATTTGGATTACTAGGAATTTGTGTCATTTTGAAAATGTAAATCCTTCTCTACACTCTCTCATCTCTAGGGTTGAGAGTTTTTTTAAATCTGTATCCAGTTAAGCAAAGAGTTCAAAAATTCCGAGCTATTGGACCAAAGCCACTGAAGAAATTTCCATGTGCTTTCTTTGATGGGGCTACTACAAATAATTTAGGAGGTGCAGGTTTTGTGATTTATCTGAATGATAATCATTTTTATTGTTTCTCTATGGGCTGTGGATGTAGTACGAATACCAGAGTGGAGTTATTAGCTCTTTGGGCTGCTTTAAGAGTCAGCTTAATTATGGGACTGCCCATACACTTGATATATGGTGACTCTTTAGTTATTATCTCATGGCTCAATAGACTTTCTGCCCTTGATATTCCTATTTTGAGGCACTGGTGTGAAGATATTAGAGATATGCTACAACATACCCCATCAATGATCTTCAAGTATATATACCAAGAGCACAACTCGCTGGCAGACGGTCTCTCAAAATCTGCTCTAAATCTGGATATGGGATATGGAAAATTCTCTGAAACTTTGGATGGATTGGTAATAGCACAGGATTTTTTTGTGCTCTTTTAGCCACTGATTATCCTCTGATATTTCAGCTATTGATATTTATCAGCATTGATTGTATTTTCTCTTATTGTCATTATTGAGACTTTCTGTCAGCTAGCTCTGCTCAGGAATATCTGCTTGGAATCACCTCTGTTACTCTCTATATTTTTGACCTGATTTATCAGGGATGACGACAAAAGTCTGCAATGATCAGACTTTCCTTGTTTGTCTGTTTTGGCTGAATATGGTTGGCAAGATCACAGTATACTACTGATTGTTTTCTATTTGTATTCTGCTGTCAAGTCAGAGCTATGTAAACGATGTCTTTTAATTCTATGAATAACAAAGGCTGGTATTTTTTCTTCTGAAAAAATCATAATTTTACTTAAAATTAATTTGTTTTTTTTCGAAAATACAAATGTCTTGGTGCAGCTTAAAAATTTCTTCTCCACATACAATGGTGGAACTAACAAGATCCATAAGTCAACAAATACACTAAGTTTAAAATAATGTCAATAACTTGACAATGCTAACCAAGTTCTAGACTTCAAACTTCCAATGAAATTATTTTATAAGTTTAGTGTTAAATGATTGATCCATACAAAGTCAATATTCAGCATTTGAGTGTCCTCTTGTCCAAGCAATGTCATTAGATTTCTTTCACTTTGTCTGTATCAATTAGATATAATCCCTCGATCGAGATGTATTCAACATCACACATTGAATCTGGAGTTTGGAATTAGGTTACATTTTGTTTCCATGGAAATCACCAATAGGAGAAGCCTCGGCTTTTTCTTATTGAATGAGTTCGTACTCAATGGGCCAAGGACTCCAGGGCCAGAAACAATATCTCGGCCCTCTCTACTTCAAGTTTTGGTAGATAGAAGAAAGATATAGAGAGATCAGTAACATTTTAATCCAATGAAACTTGGATCAGTCTCTTTCAAATGATGACGCCCTTCTGGAGCCTGATATCTATAGTAACACATGTTTTAGGTAATATTACAGAGTAACTGCTGTTGATTTGGACTCAGGTAGTTGATTTGTCTCACATATAATTGAGAATACTTACAAACATATTATATTTATTCTAACAAGAGAAAGAAACAATTGATTGCACATTCCAAGAAAGAACACAACCTTCTACATGAAATATTTCATTCTAGCATAATCAATTTACTTCTTTGATTTACATAGAGATTTAAGAATACCACAACAATGTATTTTTTTTTTACATATAGATTTCCATCCTCAATTTTTTCCCTACTTTGAATAACACCGACCTCCAAAAGAAAAATAAGACCAAAAAACCCCCCAAGATCCCCAAAGATAGGATATGTTAACTAACACCAGTTTCACTAGCTATCAAAGTAATAAATACGAATAGTTTTATTGAAAGAAAAACTATATCATAAGTGCAAGAAACAAATCCCCTCAGGTATGCTAATTACGACAAATCATCAATTTGAATGGATTGATGCCCTGGATGATACTCTCAAGTTTTAAATCATTTATGGGATCCTTTCCATGAGGTCCTCAACAGCACTGGAATTATTTTTGTAGCATTGTAGCAGTCATTCAAGTTGAATCCTCAATAGGATCGTATATGCATTTGACTAGGTGTTCAAAATATTCTTTGTCCCTTGTTTTCTTGCTCACTTTTTTATCCAAAATATTCTCAGGTACCAAAGCTGTTGTTGGTAACTGTGTCTGACACTAAGTCTACAAGTTTTATTCATTGTTTTTTGTTGTATGACTTGCTTCACCTATATGCCATATATATAAGTTTGCAACATTGAAGATAAGAGATATTCCAACATATTTGGGAAAATCCAATTCATATGCATTTGCTGAAAATATTCTTAGGATCTTGCATGGTCCAATTTTCTTCAATTTTAATTTGTTATATTCTCCTTTAGGAAACTTGTCCTTCTTCATATGGTCTAGCACTAGATCTCCTACCTCAATGTTCATCTCTCTTTTCTTCAAATCAACTATGCCTTTATACTTGATATTTCTCTATTATAACTTATGCTTCACTTGCTAATGTAACTCATGCATGGATGCAGCAAAATATTCACCATCTGCACTTCTCTTTTCCGCATTCCCCAAATCTCTAAGTTCATGAACCACTCTAGGATGCATACCATATAGAATTTCAAAATGGATCATTCATGTACTTCTATATAAATAGTCATTGTAGGTAAACTCCACTTTTTTAAGTATATGATCCCATTATTTGGGATGAGCTCCAACTAAACTTCTAAAGATATTCCCTAAACTCTTGTTGACTACCTCAGTCTGTCCATCAATATGTGGCTAGTAAGTTGAACTATAACTCAAGTTTGTATCCAATTTCTTCCAAAGGGTCCTCCATAAATGTCCCAAAAATATTTTTCTTTGTCTGATATAATTCTCTTAGGAAATCTATGTAGTCTTAATACTTGTTTAAAAAACAAATTAGCAACATTTGTAGCATCACTAGTTTTAAAAAAAAGTAATACAAAATTGAACCATCTTTGAAAACCTATCAATCACTACAAAGACAAAATCATTACTTTTTTGTGTCTTTGGAAAACCCAATACAAATTCCATGCTCACTGAATCCCAAGGCCCATTTGGGATTGGAAAGGGTGTATACAAACTTGCATTTTGACTCTTTCCTTTTGCATACTGACAAATTCTACATTTGGTCACAAATTTTTGAACCTCACTCTTCATATTTGGCCAATAATAAAATTGTTTCATCTATTCATATGTATTTTGATGCCCAAAGCGCCCATCTAGTCCACCACTATGTTTCTCTTTAATCAAATTTTCCCTCATGGAACAATTGGGAATGCACAGTTTAATACTTTTGAATAGTAATCCTTCCTACAACATAATTTTTTCCCATTTTCTTTTGTCATAGAGTACTTTATTGTTGCATGCTTCATATTTTTCTTTAAAATCTATATCATCCTTACACAAATCCTTTAGGTAGTCAAAACCCAAAATGTGAACCTGACTTCCCTACATAATTATATTTCTTCTACTCAAAGCATCATCTAGTTGGTTTTCTTGCACTACTATGTTTCAATACAAAAGTGAAACCTTGTAAGAATTCTACCCACTTTGCATGTTTCTGATTCATCTTGGGTTGTTGCATTATGAATTGTAATGCATGGTTATCAGAGAATAATACAAATTCTCTTGGCATGAGGTAATGACTCCAATGTTTCAATGCTTGGATAACAATATAAAATTCATTATCATAATATGAGTTCTTCTTCTTAGACTCATTGAGTTTTTCACTAAGATAGATTATGTATTTTTCCTCTTGACTCAACATAGCTCCAATTGCTATTCCACTATCATCAAACTTGACTTGGAAAATATGATTAAAATCAGCCAACTTCAACACTAGTTTTTTGGTGATCCCCTTCTTCAATAACTGAAAACCATTTTCATCTACTGATGTCCATTATAATGGTCATTTATCTTTGTTGATAGTTTCCATCCTAGGTGCAAAAATACCATTGAATTTCTTAACAAACTTCTTGTAGAAACTAGCCAAACCATGGAAGCTCCTAAATTCAAAAATGTTCTTAGGGGAATGCCAATGAATTATTTCCTTTACATTATTAGGATCCATTTTCAATCCATCTTGATAAATGACAAACCCTAGATAAACTAGTTATGTTTTTAGAAAAGAACATTTTTTCATATTTATTAACAACTTTTCCTACTATATCGCTTCTAAAACATATCTCAAATGGATCTTGTGTTCTTCTTTAATTTGACTGTAAAGTAAGATTGCATCTCAATAAACAATAACAAACTTACCAATGAAATCCTTTTGAAATTCATTCACCAGTATCATGAATGTGTTGGGTGCATTTCATAGTCCAAATGGCATGCCTATCCATTCATATAAACCATCATTTGTATTGAATGTTATTTCCCACTCATCTTCTTCTCTAATTCTTGTTTTATTGTAACCAATTTTCAATTCAATTTTGGAAAAATAAGTTGCTCCACTAAAGAAATCCATCATGTCATCCATGTGAGGAAATGGGAATATATATGTGATATTGATCTTATTAATTTCTTCGGAGTCTATACACATCCTCCACTGCCCTCCTCTCTTTGCAATGAGTATTGTGGGAACAATGTATGGACTCAAGCTCTCCTTAATCAGCACTTTATCTAACAATTCTTGAACCTATTTTATGACTTCTTCATTTTATTTTTGTGCCATCCTGTATGTTGCATTATTTGGAAGAATTGCACCCAGAATCATGTCAAAATGATGACATGTGCTTCTTTTTGGGAGGAAAATCATTTGAAAAAACTCTACCAATGT
>LPNX010478043.1:438100-475240 GCA_001517045.1 Pseudotsuga menziesii | reverse complement strand
TGAAATTCTATTGGTTCTTGAATTCCAACTCACAAAAACTTATTTTGGCACGTTTTCTTATAAGGCCCATTTTAGACCCCAAATTTCCTCTAATGACTAAGCTCATGCAACATGTGTTGAATTTCAATTGGCAAGTTTTTTATACCGGTATTTGTAAGTACTACTTTTGGTTTACAGACTAAAAAAAACTTCCCTCCTCCTCTTCCATCAGCTACAAAAATTCCTTTCCACCCATCAATATTGCCTTTATATTATTATCCTCTGATGACCTTCATCTTGCAATGGTACAAGTGTGTGCTTTACACCATCCTTCTCAAATTTATATAATTTATTTCTCTCATTATGCATGGCATTTATGTCAAATTTCCATGGGATTCCAAAAAACATGTGACACACATCCATAGGATTCACGTCACACATAACGTCCTTGTCCTTATAGCTACCAACTTGCAACTCGGCCTCACACTGTTCATTCACTAATAGTTGATGACCCTTTTGTAACCAAGACACCTTATATGGAACTGGGTGTTTGGTCTTCTTCAAACCCAATTTATCCCCTACCTCCTTAGAAATTAGGTTGTTTATACTACCACTATCAATGACTACCTTACAACACTTACCAATTACTTTGCAGATAGTTCTAAAAAATCCTTTCTTTGTGTTGGTTCATTGATCTCCTTCATTGGTTTAAGCAAAACCCTCTTTAGTAGTAAGGACTCCCTTGTCTCAAACACATTTTCAACTACCGATGCATTTGCTTCCCCTTTCTCTTACTAAGCAATATGGGCAGATCTTTGGTTTGGACCTTCATTTTTTCAGGACATTGAAATCATCTATGACCCAATTGGTTACATTTGTAACAACTATAGACAGTCTCTCTGCCACTTCCTCCACCTCTTCCTTTGGAAGGAGTTTTTCTTCCTATGAAGTCACCTTCCAATTTTCCATGTTGAATTGAACTACTAAATCCATCCTTCAGTGGTGAAAACTTAACTATACCATCCTATTGTCCTCTCCCCCTAACAACATTCTTCCCTTTGTCACTCCATTTCCTTGTCAATTTCTCCTATTCCTTTAAGGAAAATTTATAAGCCTTATCAGCAATTAGTGGATACCATGCTCATTCCTATTAATGTCCATTCTAAGGCCATTTACATATTTGGTTGTCCTCTCCATAGTATCTTCTGCATATCCTACCATCATGTTTATCCTCTAGAATTCCTCTATGTATTCTCTAATGGCTCTTAATATCTGTTTAAGATTTTGCATTTGTCTAAACAAATAAATTTGATAATATTTAGGAAAAATTTACCTCTTACTAAAGAAACCATTATGTCCCATATTTTAAACTTTTGTTTTTCTTATCACCTCCTTTCTTCCTACGCACCATCCCACCATAAAGTCGCATGTCCCTCCAAGCTAGTGACAATAAACTTAGCCATATTATCATCTTTTGTCTCTTCATACTCGATGAACTTGTCCATCTCATTGATCCAATCAATCAACTCTTCAGCATCCAAGCTACCATGATAAGTAGATATCTCTATCTTTGATCTTGTATTGTCCCCAAGCACTAATCTCAACATCCTAATATTTGCAGTTTCCTCTGCAAATTCCCTTATTTCTTGTAAAATTTGTTGCACAACATCACAACAAAATGTTCTAAGTCATGTGAAAATCCAACCTAGATATATATTCAATAACAACTTCACTTAGAATATTTCAACAGATAGTAGAAAAATATGGGAAGAAGAATATTGAGACAAAACTAGAAAAACCACTCTGGAGAATTATTTCCATTTTTCTTATTGAGCAAAAAACAATACAATATATAGGCCTCCCACTGAGGGAATTCGAATATCCCAAGAAATATGATTGGCTCGCAAAATGGTAGATAATGAGATTGGACCAATTCACCCATCAATGACATAAGGCCAGATGTAAACCCTAGATTGGGCCATAATGAGGTTCTATGAGCATGAGGGACCAAAAGTAGTGTCATAATGAGGTTCAATGAATCATGGAGACCAAAATTAGGTTAGCATAGTCAAATAGGCATGAACACATCCATTAGGAGGGTGCATATGGTGGGAAGTTGGATAAGTAGGGGCCATTAATACATAGGTTTGACCAAATAATCAAGCGGGCACACTCTATCTCTTTAAAACAGGGAAATGCAATAAACACATCATAAATGAAGCATACAGGGGTATTAATTCTTGCACATGATCTAGGAACTAGGAATCAAAATCATCAAAGAATAATTAACAAATACTCATGAATTGGAAATAATCGGAACCAGAATGGTTTCCTCTCTGTATATTTAATAAACAATAAAGGGTTACAATACCAATGCTGAGCAATGGCTTAACTCCATGAAGAATTCAAATACCTAAGGAGACAATTCGAATTCAGTGAGTGAGTCTAGCTTAACTGACTCTCAACCATTCAATCTCACTCAGTTAACCACTTGACCAAAACCCTAATTGACTCACCAAACCCTAACTGAAGTCGGAGTGCAATAAATGACTGAATCTCAACTGAAGGAGATCAAACACATGTCATAGCAATCCAATCATCAAGTTCTAGTGCTCCATGACTCCAATGAACCCCGATGAGGTTAACTGAAGCTGAACTGACCATCAGAAGTTGGTGGAGGCACCTTGTTGACTCCAGTTCATTAAATAATCATTAAATAATATATTTAATGAATGGAGGTGCCTTAACTGACTGTAACTGACTGGTTGAAATGATTGTAACCACCAGTTAGCAATTAGGTGCATTAATGTCACACAGATCACCCTCGAAGTGCTCCAGTTAGCCTCCTTGACTGTAGGTAGGCGTGGGTGTGACTAGATGATGGAAATTAATGCTCCACTGATGTCAATTAAACTTAGGATAGTGGTTTAACTAGGCCAATTTGACCAAAAGAGTGTGTATGATGGTAAATGTCTCCAACAAGGGGCACATTGACTCCCTAAATGAAATAAAGGAGTTCAAAAGTGGACAAACGAGGTTTCATGGATGTATCACTAGTCTAAGTGGTCCAAAGGTGGACAACTATGGTCCAAAAACACTAGACTAGGCACTTAGAGGCCAAATAACACTAGTTAAAGCAACATGAAGGTCCATGGAATACATATAATGGGAATATTATTCTAACACCCCCCATTAATCCAAAAATGGTAGTGAGCAAGAAAAAATAGGGCCCAGGAAACAAGGCTTAAGGTCACCCTTTACAACAATTTTTTTTTGCCCATGTAAAACGAGGAAAGAGGCAAACCACATCAGGAAAATACTCCCTCAAGAATGGACATGGCACAAAGATAATAAAAAGAACAAAAAAAAATCTTCAATGGGTCTTATTCTTCACTTGAATGAGTTGAATGAACAACTTCTTGATGAGAGACTTGGTGACAATAGTGTGGTTTCCAAGATCATGCATCAAGGTATTGTAGACAAAGAACATGTGGAGAGACCCCTTGAAACCCATCATATTATGATGGAGGACAATCATAATAATTCTTCTTTCTGCAAACATACTCTGATATAAAATCATAATCAACAATGGAAAAGATATCTCTGCAAACTCCTTCCCAAAGAGAATCAAAAGAATCAACAAAATCAACTTCTTGTGTAGCTTCCATATGATGAAATAAATCATGTATCTTCTTCCCAAACTAATGAAAAACCTTCCTAACTCTATAAAAAATATCATGAGGCTTTGAAATATCAGAATATGAGTCATATAGAGTATAAAATATGATAGGTATAGTGTCTCCATGAGAGAATGGGTCCATAGTAGGAAAAGAGTGGGCAATTAAATCACACTGATAGTTGAGCCAACTTGGATGGTCTCAAGACTTGGAATTTGAACCAAAGGTGATGATATTAGGTATAAACATGTGTAAAAACAGTCCCATGAGGTCCAACGACATGTATGTCCAACCAACGAATGATATTCAAGACATAAAAGCAACATAGACAAGTGACATAGTATTGGAAACGATGAAATTGTGAGATCTTCCAACTAGAGAACTTGCGGGTTGTAGGGTATTTTGGGAATCAAATGGTTGGGAAAATGAGTTTAAGGATTTCATAACCTGCATATTACCTTCAAAATAAGAATAGGAAATATCTGAATGGAGTTGGAAAGAACTTTCAAAAGATAAGTCAAAATCTAGTGAAAAATGACTAGTATTGGGAGGAAACTTTGGTGAATTGTTTGGAGATTCTTCCAAGGAAGGGATAGAGGTTTCAAGTTCTGATATATAAGAATTTTAATGATAAATAGAAGCATCATAAACAAATACATGACAAATATGCTTGACTCTAGCACCCAAAGCATACAAGTGCTTACCATCTTCTTGTTCCAAATCAAGCTTACTTTCTTCTTTTCTTGCAAAATATGGAACATCAATATTATTTTATTCAGGCAACTTGATCATGATGTCCATATTCTTTATGAAACAAAATTTATCATAATGAGAACCTATACAATAAGAAAACTTGGGTTTCTTTCTCTTTCTCTTCATCTTCTTGGATTTCAAATCCTCATCAGTAGAACTTGAGTTTTCTTCATACGAATGCTTCTTCTCCTTCATATTTTTCTTTACTTTTGCTTTAGCATTTCTGAAGTCTGTATCTCCATGAGAAGGAAGCACATTGTCCTTTGAATAAATCAAAGACCCAATTTTCACAAGATTATCTTGCTCTTGGTGAGTGAATCTATGAATGCATCCAAGGAGGGCATCCTATGATTTTGAACATCAAGATTTGTGGCATGAAATCTAGACACAAATAATGAGTATTCAAGACCTAGTTTGGAAAGAATGGAAAGTGGTATATTCTCCTCTTTCTTCTAAATTCCACACTTTTTGAGATGAAGAAATAGGTTCTTGAACCTTGATATAAACTCTTCTATGGTTTTGAAACTTCTTGGAATCAAAAGGATAAAATCATTCTCCAATAGATGACCTCTCATCTCATCTTGCTTCTCAAACAATTACTCAAGCTTGAGCCATACTTCATTTGGTGTAAAATAATTTTCAATATGGAATAGGAGAGAGAGAGAGAGAGAGAGAGAGAGAGAGAGAGAGAGAGAGAGAGAGAGAAAACCATAAGCTTCATTAAGCCTATTGAACCACTTAGCTTTTTGGGAAACAACATTTGGCTCGGGTTCAAGCCCCATGGTGACTCTGTAGAGACCCTTACTTCGAAGCTATATGATCATGTGGGAATTCCATTCGAACTAGTTTAAGGGTGTAAGAATCATGGCTTGATTTAGATCCATACTATGCACTCTTGGTGATGACAATGACATTCAAAAAAACACTCAAGAAAGAATTGGAAAATTGCTCTGAATCATACTAACTCTCATACCATGTAAAATTTAGATTGCACAACATCACAACAAAATGTTCCAAGTCATGTGAAAATCCAACCTAGATCTATATTCAATAACAACTTCACTTAGAATATTTCAAGATATAGGAGTAAAATATGAGAAGAAGAATATTGAGACAAATCTAGAGAACCCACTGTAGAGCATTATTTCCATTGTGCTTATTGAAAGAAAAAAAGAGTACAATATATAGGCCTCCCATGGAGGGAATTTAAATATCTGAGGAAATATAATCGACTAACAAAATGGTAGGCTTCCATTGGGCCAATTCACCCATAAATGACATAAGGCCAAGTTTAAACCCTAGATTGGGCCATAATGAGGTTCAATGAGCAAGAGGGACCAAAAGTAGTTTCATAATGAGGTTCAACGAATCAAAAGGACCAAAAGTAGGTTAGAATTGTCAAATAAGTGTGAACAAATCCTTTAGGAGGGTGCATCAGTGTTAGTAGTTTTCTAAGTAGTGGCCATTAATACATAGTTTTGACCATATCATTAAAAGGGTGCACTCTAGCTCCTTAAAACAAGGAAATGGAATGAATACATCATAAATGAAGCATAGATGGGCACATTGACTCCCTAAATGAAGGAAAGGAGTCCAAAAGTGGAAAAACAAGGTTCCATGGATGTATTACTAGACTAAGTGGTCCAAAGGTGGACAACTATGATCCAAAAACACTGGACTAGGCACTAGGAGGCCAAATAACACTATGCATAACAACATGAAGGTCCATGGAATACATATGATGGGAATATTATTCTAACACCCCCCCTTAATCCAAAAATGGTAGTGAGAAAGAAAAAATAGGGCCCAAGCAACAAGGGTTAAGGTCACCCTTTACAACAATTTATTTTGTCAATGTAAAACAAGGAAAGAGGAAAACCACATGAGGAAAATCCTCCTTCGATAATGGACATGGAACAAAAATAAAAATAAAAATCTTCAACAGGTCTTCTTCTTCACTTGAATGAGTTGAATGAAAAACTTCTTGATGAGATACTTAGTGAAGATGGTGTGGATACCAAGATCATGCATCAATGCATTGTAGACAAAGAACATGTGGAGAGGCCCCTTGAAACTCATCATATGATGATGGAGGATAATCATAAGAATTATTATTGATGCAAACACCCTCTGATCTAAAATCATAAACAACAATGAAAAAGGTATATCTGCAAACTCCTTCCCAAAGAGAATCAAAAGACTCAACAAAATCAACTTCTTTTGTAGCTTCCATATGATGAAATAAATCATGTATCTTCTTCCCAAACTGATCAAACACCTTTCTAACTCTATCACAAAGCTCGTGAGGCTTTGGAATATCAAAATATGAGTCATATAGAGTAGAAAATATCATAGGTATAGTGTCTCAATGAGCAAATGGGTCCATAGTAGGAAAATAGTGGGCAACTAAATCACACTAAAAGTTGAGCCAACTTGGATGCTTTGAATACTTGACATTTGAACCAAAGGTGGTGATATCAGGTCTAGACATGTGGAACAATAGTCCCATGAGGTCCAATGACATGGATGTACAACCAATGAATTATATGAAATACATAAAAGAAACAAACACAAGTGACACAGTATTGGAAACAATGAAATTGTGATATTTTCCAACAGGAGAACTTGGGTGTTGTAGGGTCTTTTGGGAATAAATTGGTTGGGGAAATGAGTTTAAGGATTTAATAACCTTCATATCAGCCTGCATATTATTTGAATGTATTTGGAAAGAGATTTCAAAATATAAGCTGGAAACCAGTGAAAAATGACTAGTATTGGGAGGAAACCTTGGTGAATTGTTTGGAGATTCTTCCAAGGAAGAGATAGAGGTTTCAGGTTATGATAAATCAGAATTTGAATCAGAAATAGAAACATCAGAAACAGAGATGTGAGAAACAGGATTGACTCCAGCACCCAAAGCATACAAGCGTTTACCATCATCTTGTTCCAAATTGAGCTTGCTTTATTCTTTTCTTGCAAAATATGGAACATCAATATTATTTTCTTCAAGCAACTTGATCATGATGTCTGTCTTATTTATGAAAGAATATTTATCATAATGAGAACCTATGCAATAACCACACTTGGGTTTCTCTCTCTTTCTCTTCATCTTCTTGGCTTTCAAATTCTCATCAGTAGAAATTGCGTTTTCTTCTTCCTTCATATTTTTCTTTCCATTGGATTCAACATTTCTTAAATACATATCTCCATGCGAAGGAACCACATTTTCCTTTGAATAACTCAAAGACCCCATTTGCACAATCTTATCTTGCTCTTGTTGAGAGAATCTATGAATGCATCCAAGGAGGGTATCCTCCAATTTTGAACATCAAGCTTTGTAGCATGGAATGTAGACACAAATACTTAGTATTCTGGATCCAGTTTGGACAGAATGGAAAGTGGTAGCTACTCCTCTTTCTTCTCAATGCCACATTGTTTGAGATGAAGAAACAGGTTTTTGAACTTTGATATAAACTCTTCCATGGTTTTGAAATTGCTTGGACTCAAAGAGATCAACTCATTCTCCAATAGATGACCTCTCATCTCATCTTGCTTCCCAAATAATGACTCAAGCTTGAGCCATACTTCATTTGGTGTAGAATCATTTTCAATATGGAATAGGAGATCTCGATAGACAGAGAGACAAAGAAAACCATAAGCTTCATCAAGCCTATTGAACCACTTAACTATTTGGGCAACAACATTTGGTTCAGGTTCAAGCCTCATGGTGACTCTGTAGAGACCCTTACTTCGAATCTGTATGATCATGTGGGCCTTCGATTCGAACTAGTTGAAGGGTGTAAAAATCATGGCTTGATTTAGATCCATATTGTGAACTCTTGGTGATGACAATGACTTGCAAAAAACAATCAAGAAAGAATTGGAAAATTGCTCTGAATCATACTAACTCTCATACCATGTAAAATTTGGATTGCACAACATCAGAAAAAAAATGTTCTGAGTCATGTGCAAATCCAAACTAGATCTAGATTCCATAAAAAATTCACTCAAAATATTTCAAGAGATAGGAGTAAAATATGAGAAGAAGAATATTGAGACAAAACTAGAGAAACCACTCTAGAGCATTATTTCCATTGTGCTTATTGAGCAAAAACCAGTACAATATATAGGCCTCTCATGGAGGGAATTTGAATATCCCAAGCAATATGATTTGATCACCAAATGGTATGCTTAGATTGGGCCAATTCACCCATCAATGACATAAGGGCAAGTTTAAACACTATAATGGGCCATAATCCAAAGTAGCATCATAATGAGGTTCAATGAATCATAGGGACCAAAAGCAGGTGAGGATAGTCAAATAGGTGTGAACACATCCATTAGGAGGGCACACGAGGTCAGTAGTTGGTTAAGTAGTGGTCATTAATACACAGGTTTGACCAAATCATCAAGAGGGCGCACTCCAGCTCCTTAAAACAAGGAAATGCAATCAATACCTCATAAATGAAGCATAGAGGGGCACATTGACTCCCTAAATGAAGGAAAGGAGTCCAAAAGTGGACAAACAAGGTTTCATGGATGTATCACTAGTCTAAGTGTTCCAAAGGTGGACAACTATGGTCTAAAAACACTAGACTATGAACTAGGAGGCCAAATAATCCTAGCTAGAACAACATGAAGGTCCATGGCATACACATGATGGGAATATTGTTCTAACATTTCTTCTAGAAGTTCTTCCTATGGTTCACTAAAATCTCCAACATCAAAATTTCTATGTCTATTATTTTCAAGGGATTCCATCCTAGTTTATAGTCTTCTCATCTCTGCTTCTAGTCTTGCATTTGCTATTGGTATTCCTCTTTGACCACCTTCACCTCTTCCACCAATTCTAAGAGACGTATCTTAATGCAAGAAATGCCACTATACCAGAACACAAGATCTTTGTCTCACTCTGAGACCAGTAATAGTGTAGGCTAAAATTTTCAACTCCACATACAATGGTGGAACTAATAAGGTCCCTAATTCTCCAAATACACTTAGTTTAAAATAATGTCAATAATTTGACAATGCTAACCACATTCCATACTTCAATCTTCCAATGAGATTATTTCATAAACTTAGTGTAAAAAGATTGGTCCATACAAAGTCAATATTCACTGTTTAATCGCCCTATTGTCCACAATGTCATTGGATGGATTTTGCTCTATTTGTATCAAATGCATATGAATCCTTGATCAAGATGAATTCAATGACACACATTGAATCTGGAGTTTGGAATTAGGCTACATTTTGTTACCATGGAAATCACCAACAAGATCAGCCTCAGTTCTTTCTTCTTGAATGAGTTCCCACTCAGCGATCCAAGGACTCCAAGGCCAAAAAACAATATCTCAACCCTCTTAAATTCAAGTTTTGGTAGACATAAGCAATATCTAGAGATGCCTCTAACCTTTTAATCCAATGCAAATTGGATTACTTTATTTTAAATGGTGACACCTTTCTAGAGCCTAAGATATGGTGAGATGTGTTTCAGGTAATTTTAAGAGGTAATCATTGTCGATTTGAACTCAAGTAATAGTAGTGTCTCATATATAATGGAAAAGAATTACAAACATATTATATTTATTTGAACAAGAGAAAGCACTAGTTGATTACACATTCCAAAAAAAACACAACCTTCTATAAGTAAAATTTCATTCTAGCATGATCGATTTACTTCTTCAATATACACATAGACTGAAGAATACCATCGAGATCTTTAGAGGATTATAGAAATGCTTCAAAACGTTCCTTCTTAAAAAAAAATCGATATGTTTTTGTTTACATACATACTACAATCCTCTCTTTTTTTTTCCCTTTTTGAATCATAGTGATTTCCAAAAGAAAAAAGAAAAACACCTCTCAAGATCCCCAAATATAGAATCTATTAACCAACAACCGTTCCACTAACTATCTAACTAACAAATATGAATAGTTTTATTAAAATCAAAACTATATCTTAAATGCAGGAAACAAATCCCCTAGAGTATGTTAACTAGGGCAAATCATCAATTTAAAATGTTCCAATGCCCGTGCATCGCATCTATCTATGTATACCTTCTCAAACAACCAAAAAAAAAACCGTCCATAGCCATACAATTTAGGCACGAGAAGGTGTTTGCTATTACCATTTTCCAAACTTAAATCATTAATATTCATCGCTATAACCATCATGTTAATATTTATTATGGGTCAGAGACTTTATATATTATATTTTCTCTATATCCCCATGTCTATAACCATACAATTTAGGCACAAAAAGGGGCTGCTATTACCATTTTCAAAATGGTTAGGATTCATCACTATGATTATCATGTTATGTGGTATTCATCGTGGGCCGGTGATTTTATGCATTATATTTTTTATATATCGTTATACATTATATTTCTCCATGGCACTTGGTGTGCAAAGGAAAATAACCAATTTTTTTTTTCCAAGTTGTAATTCACTCAATGTGCAAAGAGTGATAATACCATATTGGTTATGATGATTCGAACCCATCCAATGTTGGAATTTGATTTTTATGTTACTCGTTAATTTTTTTTAAAGGTTTTGGTATTTTATATTGATCATCATCAAACGTTTTGTTTAAAATTATACTTTTTAATAATAAAGGTTTACTAAAAAATTTACTTTTCACTAATTAAATTTTGTTAATTTTTTTCAAAATAACATTGATTTTCTTGACATTTTTATATTTCAATAAAAAAATAATCATTATTAATATCTATCATGATACATTAACTTAATTTCTATTTATTTTATATATTATTTATGTTTTGAATGAATATTATATAAAAATATAACTTAAAAAGAATAAATACAAATACACTTGATAATATGTAAAAATAAATAAATAATGAAGCATAAATAAACATAAAAATGATTCTTTAATTTTAAGAAAATGTGTATATAAAAAAGAAAATAAATATCACATCATTATTTTTGTTGATGTTTTTGTTTGCAAAATTGATATTATAAAATAGAAGCTAGTGATAGTAGAGACAAAATATTTTCTAAACTCTTCGGAGCAACTATTTCTAATGTGAAATTAAAATGTAGATTTGTTTATCTCATACTGAAATATAATTTTATTACAGTGGATACAAACCTTACTAGTTTGTTAGTTTAAAGACATTGCTTTCTGCATTCAAAATCCACTTGTAGACTTCATGATTCAGGCTGCATGATTCGACTTCGAATTTGATTTTCTCTGTGCTGACAGAAATCTTAGAATTGATCTATGTAAATTTGTTATGCAAAGTCCATTTGCAGGCTTCATGATTCGTCTCTGTATTTGATTTTGTCTGTGCTGAATAGAAATCTTGGCATTGACCTATGTAAATATGTGAATCCCTGCTTATCAAATTGAGAAGAACATTAACCGTAAGAAACATGGCATGACCTCTTCGCTTTTGACTATATCTGGAACCCAACCAATTCATTACCTTGATTATCTGATTCAGAGGATTCCATAATGGTCTTCCATTCCATAAGATTGCACCAAGAAAAAATTTCCCACTGTCAGTCTATACGATTAGGCACTCATGATCGGCACTCTAACGATGCGTGGGATCAGGCGATGGTTTGAATTGGGATTCGGGAGGAATATGGTGTCCCGTGGGTGGCTTACTAGCTAGTGGCCACTGGCCATGGCGGAGTGTCAAATGCATGGAGTATTGATTTAGTACTTGCATAAATCAATACAAAATTCAATATATAGATTTTCAATTCAATTTCAATAGAGTTGGAAAATTAATCAGAATTCTTTGATTTTAAATCACTATACATTACATAAATTATGGTCGAAATCATTATAAATACAAGGAAATATTTTATGACATTTTTTCAAATAGTAAATTTTTAAACAAATCTTTAAATCTAAACCAAAAAAATTCTATATGCAATACTTTTGATAGTGCTTTCTCCAACTCCAAGGGCTTAAGCCTTCCAACTTTCAAACCATTTAGTTGAGTATTAAGCACTCAAATTTGTACTATGTAGATGCTAATTACAATAGTAAAAAAAATCATTAAATATAGAAAAATCATTGTTAAATGACATATTTTGCTTTCAGAAAAAATCAAGGAAACTTACAAATTAAAAAGGCATGGATGATGGAAATAATACTAACTTAGTATTTTTCTTTTTAGTGAAAGTATGATTAGAATTTGGAAAGTATAACTTTATTTTAATATGAAGATAAAAGTATTAATATTACTAATTTACTAGTAGTAATTTATAATGAAGTTTTAGTAATTTTGTTGCCCTTCAAAAATAGTAGTAATATAATGGCTTTTTGAAAATTTTATTGCCTTTCAAAAATACGTTTAAATGATAAATTTATCTTTCTGAAAAAAACATCTTACTAAAATTTTTAATCGTATTTGACGGTCAAAATGCCCCATGACAATCATTTTGCCCATCAAATTCCATCTGTAAACCCATCTCAACGGAATGCATAAGCAACTAATGCTATGTATGTTATGTTTGTATTCATTAAAACAAATCTTTACTCAGCAATCTTCTTTTCCACTTATTCTCCCCAGGGAAAAATAGTTTTTTTTTTCAAAGTTTGAGATTTTTTTAAATGTAAAGTAAATACATGATTGTTCATGCCTAATCAGCAATCTTCTTTTCCACTTATTCTCCCCAAGGAAACTTTATGCATTTTTCCAAAATGCACAACGTCATAAGGTGGAAATGGATACAAGATTCCACAAACAGTTGTAAATTGCATGACATCAATGTAATGTCAAAGAAAAAAGTGGCAATTAATTAGCCGAGGAGATTCTTTTATATATATATATATATGATTGTCTCTTCTTGTTTTATTGCAAGCACTTTAAAATGTTTAATGAAAACGATTTAATAAAGTTATGTTAGAGTTTCATAGATTTTTAAAATTTCAGTATTGAATTCCTGTGCTTTAAGTAATCATGTCATTTTTTTAATTTCAGCTTTCGTAGGATAAAGTGCCAAGGAATTGTTCCATTAGACTTCAATGGATTTCCAATTTATTCGTATCACACTTTCACAATTGAGTGCATATAAGTAGGATTAGGAAATCTTCCTTTCACGTGTATATATATTCTAACGATAAAATGAATATTATACACTGTGTATTATGCATAGTTTGTTATTGTCATGTAATTTTTAAAAATTACTAATAAATTTTTAGGTGTAACAAACAACTACACTCGAGATGACTATTTTTCCTTGTAAGTTAAATTCTAATTCTGTATTTTATGTTTATGGTTTTATATGGAAAACAAATGTATAACGATTTGGTTAAACACTTTTATTGGTTTCGATAGTAGTTATTCATCATTTTTTTTTATTGATCTTTGAAGTTGGTATCAAATTATATATTTTGTAATGTTTTTAGAAATGATTAAGAAAAAATATTTTCAGTTTTACATATTAAATGAAGATAAATTAAAATGTGTTTAGATTTGAAGGAGCTTTATTGATTCTTAAATAGAATTAATTTTGTAATTGTTAGAATTTTAAATTTTTTATGCTAAAATCAAAAGGATCATTGAAAGAATGACAAGCACAGTAGAACAAAAGAGAACACAAAGATAAATCCAGGGAAACCCTCGTGGGGGAGAAAACCCAGCAAAACTTCCTCGATATAGACTTCAACTAGGTATAGTGTAACACCCCAAGAATAAGACTGTTGTTTTTTCTCTCTCAAATGGACTTCTCCTTCTCTCTCTAGTGAACTTGCTTGAGTTGTGAGTGTGTACAAATGAGGGAAGTGCCTCATCTATTTATACACATCAAGTGAGAAGCCTAACAACCCAACATGGTCAACTTTCCTTGGGAGACTCAAAACAACATTACTTTTCTAGGTACTATTGACCCGACTTACTACAGAGATTTTACCTCAATGTTTTTACATGATCGAGTACATCAATGACATCTCTGAATGGAGGAATAACATATCTGAAGGGAGGAATAATAATAATACAATAAAAGGTACAATAGAACATCTTCTGAAGTTACATTTCTTTAACACTCCCTCTTAACAAGGAAGGTATTCTACATCATCTGCAACGACAACAACAACAACAATTTTATAACTAATTGGTGAATCTATATGTCATAGGAAGTTTTGGAACACCAACATCATTGTGAGTCTAGAAAATCAGCATCATCATAGATCATCGTCGTCATCATCGTCGACATTGAACATCATCATCATTATGTGAACACTAAACAACACCATCATCTTGAACATCAATATGTAAATACTGGAACACCAACATCATCAACATGTTAGTGCTAAAACAACATCATCGACATGTAAATGATGGAACATCATCTACATCATCAACATATAAATGATGGAACAACATCATCAACAACAACAAATAAATGTAGGAACAACATGATCATCAGTAGAAAATGAATATTGGAACCACATCATCATCAACAACAGATAAATGTTGCAAGAAAAATAATCATCATCAAAAAATAAATTTTACAAAAGCATCGTCAACGGCAGTAAATGAATGTTGGAATCATCTAAAGCAGCACTATGGTGGGCACTCTGATAGACCCAACTGGCCTTGTCTGGATTACTAATCCTTTCAGACCAAGCAAGCCTATCCAAACATATCGATATACATGGGAATCAAACAGGACTTGCCTGGCTTACTAATCCTTTCAGACCAAGCAAGCCTAGCTAGACATACTAATCCCCCTAGGATTGAACAGGCCTTCTCGGAACTGATATATCATTCAAGATGATATACCAATCCTAGACTGAGTTTCCACACCACTACAACAGGAACCACATCATCATCATCACTCCCTCTTTCGAAGGAGGTCCTTTCAGACTACACTAAGCTTGTTTCGAAAGTATTCAAACTTTACACGAGAAAGAGGCTTAGTCAAAACATCAACAACTTGTTCATCTGTAGGAACATACTAGAGCTTTATATCTCCTCTCTGCTCCATATCCAAGATGTAGTGGTACTTTATTTCTATATGCTTTGACTTGTCATGAAACACCGGGTTCTCTGTCAGCTCAATGCAACTTTAGTTACCATAGTAAATATCAGTTGCATCCATCTTGACATCAAACAATCCCACCAAAAACTTGCAAAGCCATACTTCTTCACTACAGGTTGAACATGTTGCAATGTATTCATCCTTTTCTGTATTGAGAGAAACATTGGTCTTCCTTCTACTAAGACATGACATCACACATGATCCCAAACTAAAATAACATCCTGAAGTGCTCTTTTTGTCTTCAACACTATCTTCCCAATATGAATATGTATAATCGTGTAATTTTATCTCACTGTCGGCTGCACATCTGAGACCAAAATCCAATGTACCTTTTAGGTACCTCATCACATGTTTTTCTGCTATAGTGAACATGTCGGGGATCCACCATATACTGAATCAAGGTGTTCACAACAAAAGATATATATGGTCTAGTATTTGTTAGATACACTAGTGAGCCAATAATATGTTTGTACAATGTAACATCTACTGTCTCTAAGGAATCATCATTCAATATCTTTAAGTCCGTTAGCATCATAGTATTTATTTCCATTCCCTTGAAATCTATCATCCCAAATCTCTTTAGGATCTCAACAACATATTTTCCTTGATTTAGGAAAATATCATCTAGGAATTGCCATACTTAGAGACCTAGGAAATACTGCATTATACCAAGGTCTTTCATCTCAAATTTTTTTGTAAACGTCTTCTTATATTAATGAGATTCTCCTCTCCCATCAAAAATAGATATCCACATATAGTAGTAATATCATGAGCCATCATCTACAACCTTATAGTAAAGGTTGGAATCTGCTTTACTTTTGGTAAATCCCAAACTCATTGGGAAGCCATCAATCTTTCCATACCATGCTTTCGGTGTTTGCTTCAACCCATGCAATGCTTTCTTCAATTTGCATACATGAATATTTATGTCATGTGATTAAAAACCTTGTGGTTGTTCAATATATACTTCCTCTTCTATCATGCCATTTAGGAAATTTGTCTTTACGTCTATTCGGTGTAGCTTCCATTTCATCTTAGCTGCCAAAACAAGAGTAGTTGGAATTGAAGTGTATCTGGAAACTGGGGAAAAAGTCTCTTCATAATTGATTCCTTCCTTCTAAGAGAATCCTCAAGCTATGAATATTGCCTTGTATTTTCAATACTTCCATTTTCGAAATGTTTTTCCTTGAAGATCCACTTCAAAGAGACTATCAATTTATCTTTTGGTCTTGGTACCACATCCCAAACGTCATTCTTTACAATAGATTGGTATACTTCGATCATGGAATTCATCCATTCCTTCTTCTTTTTTGCTTCTTTAAAATAGGTAGGTTCTTCATCAATAAGATTGGACATTAAGGCCACATAGCTAGAGTATGGGCTTGGTCTCTTGCTTCCTTCTGGAGCACCATATTTTTCTACATATTGCATTACATCACGAGCCCAATCTAGTACTATTTCCATGAGAACATCTCATGACGTGACTCCATAGGTATTTGGAACACTTCCATGTCATTATATTCTGGTGCATGTTCTTCTTCAACATTTCGGACCGATAATCTATTGTTCTCTACAACTCTAGGAGCTTCATGTTCCTTTTCATGGTATTCATCTACACAACTCTTTTTGGATTTGTTGACGGTTGCGTGAGGGTTGCATCCTCATCAAATGCGACATCTATGTTGATCTCGATTTGACGGAAACTTGGGATGTAAACTCTCTAAGCTTTCGAATGGTCACCGTAACCATCAAATATCCCCTTCTTTCTTGAAGGGTCCAAATTTGATATTTTCTCCTTGGGAACATGTAAGTAGATAGGACAACCAAATATTTTCAGGTGATTGACTTTGAACTTCTCACTGATAAGCATTTCTTTTGGATTCTTGTTCCCAAGATCACTATGAGAGATTATGTTATGTACATACACTATGGTTCTAGATGCTTCGAACCATAAGTGCATTGGTAGATCCTGATCATGAATCATGGATTTTACTGCTTCCATGATGGACATATTATTTGTTTCTTCCACTCCATTCTGTTGAGGATTATGGTGGGGGTGAGCTCCCTCTTAATCCCAACTTCTTTACAAAAGTCCTTGAATTGATTTGAAGTGAATTCCCCTCCATTGTTTGATCGTAAGGTCTTGATCTTATTTTTAGAGAGATTCTGTACGAGGACCTTGAACTCTTTGAACTTTTCAAATACCTCATATTCAACCTTTTAATAAATATATCTAAGTCTTGTGAGAGTAGTCATATATAAAGGATACATAGTAAACATACACGCTTAGAGAATTGCTTAACATCAAGCCACATACATATGAGTGAACAATGTCCAAGATCCATTTCTCTTTATTGTTGCTGCTTGGAAATGGATTCTTGGTATTCTTTCCTTGTGCACATCCCTTTCACACTCCTTCATGATCAATATGGATCTATGGGAAACATGTCCCTACCTTTCTCACAATTGGAAAATATTTGTAGTTCACATGAGCAAGTATTCTACGTCAGAACTGACATGGATTAATGGTACTAGTTGTTAGGGATGAAACAGAGTGCCCCTTCAATTTTTAGAGTCCTCCTCCTTCAATTCGAGTTAAAATTTCATCATTTATTGTCTTTCCTTTTGGCCACATGAGAACTTCCCCATATACAAAAGAAACTCTAAAACCTTTCTTATCTAAAGATGAGATAGAGAGAAGATTATTCTTCAAACCTGGGACATATAGAACTTCTTTAATCTTCATAGACTTTCTGGAATTTAGCTTGTAAGTGGCTTCTCCCATTCCTCTGATGGGATATTGATAATCATCTCCAAGTTGTACCTTGTGTGGAGAGCCTTTCTGAATAAGAAATGAGAGGGAGTCTTTGTAACCTATCATGTGTTTGGAAGCTCCATTGTCTACAAGCCAAGTATCGCTTCCATGTGTGAGTGAACCCATGAGGGATGAAATTAAGACATACTCTTCATTGGAGTATTCATATTCATTGGCCTTCTCTTCAATCAAGTCATCATCTTCGACTACATGGGCATGGAACTTCTTGTTTCCCTTTTTGAATTGTTCTTGTTTAAGAGGACAATTTCTTGCAATGTGTCCCATCTTGTGACATTTGAAACATTCAAAGGATTATAAATCCTTTTTGGGTCTTTTGTTCCTTCGAAATATTTGATTCCTTCTAGGAGAGTGATCATGATCATTTCCCTTGTTATTCCCTCTATTTGTGTGAGATGTGAAGGCTTGATCTTCATTTTCATTTAAATTTTAATCTCTATTTGTTATCCTTCCTTCTTCTTGTACGCATTCTTCCCATAGTTTGTTGAACTTGGTCAAATTTATTCTATCACATATTCCTATAATGAAGGATTCCCAATCCCTTAGAAGACCATTCAAGTTGGTCATTACAACTTCTTCTTCTTCTTCCATTATGTTGCCAATAGCTTCCAATTGTTCTTTGATTTGAGATGCTCTTGAGAAGTATGACTACATAGTTTCTTCCTTTTGTATCTTCACACCCTTGAGTTGATTTCTCAAGGTCATTATTCTATTGATGTACTTGCCTTCATATAGACTAGTCAGTGCATTGAACATTTCCTTTGGAATATTCCTTGAAGATACTTGAGGGATCAAATGATCCTTGATGGAATCAACTATTATCCTCTTAGCTTTTCTTTTGTTTCGGCTCCTTCTGGTTCCTTGACTTCATCTTTGATGTAGACTTTTAGGTCACATTCTTTAAGGATGAGATGAATCTATAATTCTATGATATGAAATTATTATCCCCTTCAAGATTTTCATCAATCTTGTTACTGTTTATCATCTTCACTAAATGAGAACCTCAAATGGAAATATAGGAAGTAGAACTTACCAAAAAGAATACTGCTTTTGGAATTTGATTCATGTGGACAAGTTAGGGTTTGATTGGGAAACCCTAATTTTTCAAGTGCTCTCACTTGCAAATCTAATTGGAGTAAAATATGTGCCTACTCAAGGTGAGTTGGTCAATGTCCTCCTTTTCCTGAATCTATGGACAAAACTTTGAAAATTATGATGCCCTAGTTTCTCCCGGCACGAGTGGTAGGTCAAAAAATGAAAACCCACATAATTGAAAATTGATTCAACAAAAAGATGTGCCCTTCTAGGGCTAGTGTATTACCCCTCCTTTTTCAACTGATCAGTGGAGAGATTTTTTCAGAATAGAAATCCCTAGTTTTTTGTACTACTGGAAAAACTGTTGCACAATGATTTCTTTCAGGTTGGATGCGATACCATGTTAGAATTTTAAAAGTTTTATGCCAAAAACAAAATGATCACTAAAACATGACCAACACAACATAACAAAAGAGAACACAAACATTTATCCTGGGAAACCATCGTGGGGGAGAAAACCCAGCAAAAATTCCTCGATATAGACTTCAACCAAGTACACTATAAGACCCCAAGAATAATATTGTTTCTTTTTCTCTCTCGAATGGACTTCTCCTTCTCTCTCTAGCAAAATTGCTTGATTTGTGAGTGTGTCCAAATGATGGAGGCGCCTCATCTATTTACACACATCAAGTGATAGGCCTAATAACCCAACATGGCCAACTTCTCCTCTCAACCAAGGATGACTTGCCTTGGGAGACTCAAAACAACATTTAAATAATACTTTTGTGGGTACTACTGACTCGACTTACAACGGATGTTTTGCATCAATAATTTTACATGACCAAGTACATCAATGACATCTCCGATGGGAGGAATAATAATAATACAATAAAAGGTACAATATAATATCTTTTGAAGTTACATTTCTTGAACAATAACATGGTGTATACATTTTTTATTTATTTTTGAGGTTCTATCAACTTAGATAATTAAATAAGTACTTGACCAATGTTTTGTTTCATATTTGGTGGTCATTTGAGAAAATCCATTGAAATACACCCCAAGGTTGTTGTGGAATTGGTAAAGAGCTGTATAAAGCTTATGAGTAGGTTGTAGGATTAACAATGGCACAAGATTTGTAAGTGAAAATGTAGCACTTTACATCATTGTTGAGGTTTTGTTAGGAAAGGTATTTTATAAGAAAAACATAGTTTTGTGGATGTCAAAGTGACATACAAACCTAGAGTAAGATGCTTTGCAAGTAAATTTCTAGAATTTCTCCATGCCAAGAACAATAAATGTCTAATGTCGATTATCGTATCATCCTTGGTTTAATGGTATAATATGAATTATCATATCATCCTTGGGTTAATCCTTTGTGAGAGACTTGATTCTGAGGATACATTTATAAATCTATGTATGAATTAGTAACTAATTGTGTTCAACAGTGAACAAAAAAGGGATACAACTACAAGATTGGTTGTAGTATATTATGCTAAATCACTAAGAAAATATGTTATAGGATTTCCATTTATTTTAGATATTGTGTGCCCTACATTTCTCTCTAAATATGCACAAACTACATAAGATTGTGGTAAGAATTACTAATAGTCTCCTTGCAGCAAAAATTGTTTCCATTAGGTCATGCCTTTTATAATGTTGTATGACTCTTGGTCAAATCCTAAATAATTTTAAATGGCATCAATAAATTCCTCTAAGTGATATGCAACAAAATGCTCAAATGAGTGAAGATTACTCCCATTTCATATTTGAATACATTAACTTCAATCCAAAATAGAATGGTTGGTGCAAATCTTCTGAAATCATTATTGATGCCAAAAAATGACCGACATTACTCTTGTCATATGTTGCATGTTGTTCTTAAATCTATACTAAATTAACATCCATGCATAGGATTTGGTTGAAAATCCATGCAATAAGGAAGAATCCAAAAATAAATGATTAGTAGAGTTTTAGTAAACAATAATGCTCCTTCATTTTGTTTTCAAGATATACCATTGTTGATTTTCCTATCAGTCAAAACGTAAGATGTTCCACATATTTTTGGAAAGGAGGATGAGATGAAGCTACACAAATTTGGGTAGAGCGATGTCATTTGAGACATGAAATAAACACAAACTCTTAATCAAAAGTTTATTTAACCCATGCCAAAATGCTATAGCGAGAGTTTGAATTGTTTTTGGTTTAAACATTTGCACAAGTTAAACAAATTATCATATGATAATGTTTTTGACTATATGAACAATTTTATGGAGCAACATGCAGTAATTCTAGGTATCCTCCTTATAGTAGAATTCTCACGTTATGTTTAGTCATAACATTGAAGTATGAGCTTCTTGTATCCATTTATTGATGACATAAAAATGAAGATGTTTAGTTGTGGTATACAATCTATTTAGACTTAATTTAATGCGAAAAGATCATAATTTATGAAACATTATACAAATAAAGAATAAAAAATTGTTTATGTTCAATTGGTTGAAATTAATAAAAATGATATTTTTTTTCAAGGAAATTTGAAGTAATTCTAGCTACCCTCCTTATAGTAGAATTCTCACGTTATGTTTAGTAATAACATGAAGTATGAGCCTCTTTATCCATTTATTGATGACATAAAAATGAAGAAGTTTAGCTTTGGTATACAATCTACTTAGACTTAATTCAATGCTAAAAGATCATAATTTATGAAACATTATACAAATAAAGAATAAAAAATTGTTTATGTTCAATCGGTTGAAATTAATTAAAATGATATTTTTTTTCAAGGAAATTTTTGAAGTATTTTATTATTATTATAATATTTAGATAATAATTTTGAAGGACTCAATTGGATTAAAACTTGTGACTTATTGCCTCATACTTTAGGCTTCATCATCATCAAACCTAAAATTACATCTTTAGATTTATGCCCATAAACATTATATTTTTTCCTCCCATCCTTAGCTACCACATAAGTTCACATAATTGTTTCTAAAGATGTAATTTATGAAGTGATAGCACTAGCATCATTAACAACAATGTCATCAACTTAAAATGTATGAACAAAACCACTATTTTTTTCTCCCATCGCTATCTACCACATAAGTTAACATAGTTGTTTCCAAATATGTCAACATCCTCAAATTTATGCCGAAAAACATTATATTTTTTCTCCCATCCTAAGATACCACATATTATCATCATTGTCATCATCAATATGGAAAAACATTATATTTTTTCTCTCATCATCATCATCAAATTTATGCCCACAAACATTATATTTTTTGTCCTATCCTTAACCACCACATAACACCATCATCGTCGAGATGGGAAAGCATTTTATTTTTTTCCCATCATCATCATCACCACCATCAAATTTATGCCAGTAAACATTATATTTTTTCTCCCATCTTTAACTCTCACATAAGTTAACATAATTTTCACCAAAGATGTAATTTTTGAAGCGATAACACCATTCTTGCATAGCTGTTTCCAAAGATTTAATTTAAAGTGATGCCGCCATTGTTGGGCCTTGAAAGAAAATATTAAGGGAAGGTATAAGGAATCTAATTCTCTGCTTTGTTTGTAATGATTGAAACTGAGTAGGGTAGAAGGAATCTAATTCTCTACTTTGTTTGTAATGATTGAAACAACTCTTCATTTAGATAATCATTGACATGTAATGCTAATATTTAAGTTAAATTTCATTCTCTTTTTAATATTTTTTTAAAACGCTTGCACATCCTTCGTTTTCTTTTTTATCTGTCATTCTGAAAGTGCACACACAAACACATACAATCCGTTGGCGTGACAAGGTGCAAATCTGTATGAGATTCCATAATATAACACATATCTAAACTGCAAAACACAAGCCACGCAAGGAATATTCTTATCCACTTTCTCTTTATATATCTACAAATTATTCAAAAAAAAAATACTGGTTTGTACAGCATTCATTAGTTTTTAAAAAGTTCAATATCGATGTCTTTATTCGTTACCAGTTATGACATTTTTTACTCGACCCATATTTCATGTTATGTTGATGCGTTTTCAAATTAACGGTTGGCTTTTAGGGTATAAATTAGAGTTGTTGGAAAAGATTTTCGGTAGATTGTATTATGTAGTTTATTAATTTGCTTTATCTGGAAAGCAGGATTGATTATTTTATTGTTAAATTTAGAAAGATGTTTTTTTAAAGTATATATTTTTATTTTATTTTAAAATGGCATAGATCCATTTTAAAAGGGGACCTGTTAAGTTTTTAGAGGGATCAAATTTCTCGAAGTGCAAAACTTCTTTTTAGAATGTAAAAGTTGAGGAAGCATTTTAATTTATCTAATTTGTGTGGTATCATATATATATGCCGTTGTAAATGTTTTAAAGGAATTTAAGTCGACATGTTATTTTTTTTATAATATTTTATTATTTTTTCAAAATTACACGTGTTAGCTTTATGATGAGCACAGAAGAAGTTACACATCTCCCTTAAATGGGTTGTAGAATGCGTTTCTTCGATGCAATGATGGGTTGATATATATATGTGTGTGTGTGTGTGTGTGTGTGTGTGTGTGTGTTAATCCTGCTACATGGGATTTTACAACCAAACTAGGCTATAAGAGCTGGGCATTAGAGCAATATCAAGGAGAGAAAATGTATTGGTGGAAACAAGTGTGGAAGAGTGAAGGCCCTTTTAAGGCAAAAATAACTCTTTGGCTCACACTTAACAATAAGCTCCTAACTTGGGAAAATCTTAAAAAGAGAGGTTGGAATGGTCCAAGTTGGTGTGCTTTGTGCTACTCAGATGAGGAAACTGGATCTCATTTGTTTGTTGCTTGTTCTTATGTAGAGTTAGTCTGGAAGTAAGCTTGCAGAGAACTAAAGTTTCAAGGGACGCAGGGGGCCTCTCTTGAACAAAAATCCTATGCTTGGTGGGCCGAAAGATCGATACATTTATTCAACGCAATTACATCCTTTTTTTCATATGGAATTTGGTGGGCTCGAAATACTGCCATCTTCAATAGAAAATCGATTCCTCTCATAGAAACGATGGCTATTATGGTGCAGTGGACCATGGAGCATACATCAAAAGAGAAGGAGCCCCAAAAAAGGATAATAGTTCCTCCAGAAATAAACAAAGCTGTTCCTTGGGATTTCTTTGACGATGCAAATCAAGGAGATCCTCCCTTGGGAGGTTCGGGAGGAGTGTTATACTTCTCTGATAAACACAAGGTGCAAGCAAAGTATGCTCCTGGGAATTGTACCAATTATAAGGTAGAACTAGCATCTCTTCATACAGTTTTAGAGCTGGCTATTAATAGTAACATCTTCCACTTACAGGTATTTGGGCACTCAAAGATGGTGGTTGATTGGGTCAATAAAAAGATTCAGATAAATGCTCCACATCTTGAGAACAATCAGAAGGCTATTGGATCTTTTCTCAGGCCTCGGCATAACTCACATTTATAGAGAGTTAAACATGGAGGCATACGGTCTGTCCAAACTTGCTTTGCTACTAGCTCCAGGTCATCTGGAGATAGAGGAAATAAAAGAAGATTAGGAGAATTATCATATTTTCTTTTTATAAAAGATGTAACCTGTAATCAAAACAGGAAGATGATTGTATAAAGTGGATACAGGAGTGTATGGACTGTAAGAATAGTTTTGGCCAAGGGTGTAATCACTTGTATCTTTTTTTTTTTTATGTAATGAGAGATCCACTAGAACAGTTCATGATCACCCTTTATTTAGGGTGGTGGATATTTTCATATATATATATATATATATATATATATATATTTCAATTTATCATTGCGCTAAAGAGATGCATTCTACAACCCAGTTAAGGAAAATTTTAGAGGCAAAATTTAGCCCATGGGTTATTTTTTTTATCTTTTTATCCAAAAAAGGTTTTGTTAATTTGTTTTGTTTTTTTAAAGATGATTTGCCCAAATTCCATGAAATATTTTTTTTTTACAAAAAAATTACCAACATTATCTAAAAACTATATAAAGTTTTTAGAAAATTGTTTTTTTAAATATGACCAACAATTTTATGGTTGCAAATTTAAAAATTTAGTAAGATTGACTAAAGTTTCTACATTTTAAGAATCTTTAAAAATTTTCCTCATATTAATTATTTAATAATATTAAATATGATATAAGATGATGATTACCTGTTAGATATTTTAAATATAAATTGTATATATTTAATAAAAAAAGTAAGTTTAGAATATTATCACAATGTATTTTCAAAGGCGTTAGATCAATTTATATATTGGATTAATTAAATATTTCAAGTATCTTGGAGAGTTATATCATCATATGATTTTTTTTTTGCAATTAAAATTTCAATGAATTGTTGCGTGGTGTATGTGTATGCTCGATATGGCAATAAGAGTGTAGTGACTACATCAATGATTGACACGAAGATTAATCACATCTACTGAAGTGGAGGAACTATTTTACAAACGATATTGGCTTATAAAAAAGAAACATGGTTAAAGACATGGAAATATTATTTATCTCTATCTACATTCATCATTATTCTCCACCGAATACCGCCACTAAACTTTCCCATGGATGTAATTTAATGAATTTCTATCCCATGATGGAGTATGATTGAGATATAGGTTTATGAAATTCATCTACTCATGAATGATGTTTAAAAGACAATGGGCAACCTTGAAAAATACAAGTTGTCGAAATAGGGGATTTTTTAACTTCTTTTTTTGGCTGTTTTTTACTAGTTTTTCGCTATGAATCTTCACGGAATTCTCAATACTCTAAAAAACACTACTAAATCTTACAGAGCGTGGGTGTTGGGGGGTTTTCATGTCATTTGATTTCATTTCTAAGCTTAAAATTGCCCAACAAAGAACATAAATTGTAAATTTTACGGATTAAATTCACCGAATTCCGGCAAAAAATCTGCCTGAAAAATAAAAAAATCCCCTCGTTAAATAGCTTCTCGAAAATATAAAAGTTTATCATTCATATAACTTTCAAATTTACACTATTTTTATTTTTAATTACTTTCACATATTTTGTATAGTCTATACTTTAAGGACCTCCCAAACCATGGTTCATAATAAAACCATAAATAAAAATTTGAAATTTGGTAAACTTTGATACCACCCCCCACACACATAGCGTTACCATGCCAAAAGACACACTATGCAACTCTATATCAATCCAATCTAATTGTGTATTTGCGAATCCTTCCTATCTCACCATTGATGTCATAATGATTTCATTATAATTATATAAGTAAACTCCCATCAATCAAGAGGCATCTTTTGTTATATATTTTTCCTTGTTTCGCCATTTCTTATATCAATTTGTGGATTTTATTATTATTGGGATCTTAAAGGCCTTACGATAATTCCAAAAATCATCGTTCATGTATCTCAAAATTTATTAGATGTGAATATTATATCGCTCTTGGGCCTCTTTCTCCATGCTTTCTTCATCCACATTATTTTTAATCTTGGTGTTTCAAGTGCGATCAATCTTATGTAATGCCTTGTTTGTTTTAATGGAAAGAAGAGTGAACACATCAATAACATAATATAAACATGTGGGGTTTGTAATAATTGTCATGTTACATTTACACAATTTCCTCATACTACCTTTTCATTGCATTGATATTTTGGTTATTTGTTTAGTTGAAAATATTATATTTATGATAAAGGTGATTTTTTCCAAGGGAAATCTCGCGGGTTCTTCCCCGCATTCATGGATGTTAATGTAGATTAGTGCACCTAACCAAAGAGATTTTAATTAGGCATATGTTGACACAAAATAGCCAAATTCCGAACACATTAGTGACAATTGTTTGAGCCAATCCCTTTATCTCTTAAAGAAAGTACTTATAAACATTGATATGCCAATTATTTGTATAGGTTAAAATGATGTGTATGATACTTATTAAAGGTACTTAATTAATGAGCCCCAAAATGATCTTTCTAACCATTCTTACTCCAAATAACTACTCAAAATCCCTTTATGTTCTTGAACATTTATAGGCTAGTATCCAATGATTAGTTCAAGTGTTATTTAATAAATTTTCATTAAATCAATGAGATTTCACTTAATTATAAGGAAGTGTGATGAATGATTATGTTTCTTGAATACTTGGGTTAAGTATATGTTTATCATGATGTTGTTGTATGATATTTATAAACATTTATGAACTAGGTTATGTTGCATAGTTTTCACAAATCGTGATTAATGGAACTACTTCCATGCAATTGTGAAGAGGGGAAGGGGAATACTTTGTATCTCCACTTCACTAATGTCAAAATGCAATGTCCTTTGTCTCTATCAACAAAAGGAACAATTTAATGGATCCTATTACCCAATTTGTGGCAATTACTAAGCTTGTTGTCCACTTATCAACCAATTAGTTAACTAGAAGTTGATACCTCCAAGACTCAACTGCAATTGAGAGTAGCTTTTGATACAAATATAATTTTCTCAATATAGTTAAAAAGTTATTGGATCCTTCTTTCTGTATAATTCAAATCATTCCCAATATATAACTAAGTTTGTAAAGTTTAAATAATCTTATTCTCTAATTCAAACTTCTTTCTATATTCCAATTTTTATTCAAATCATTCCTGTTACCACCTAAGTTGTACTTAGTGTTTTTTATCAAGTGAGCCTGGTGAACCGGACAAGGATAACTTGTTCAGACTTCAGAAGACCTTCAATCGTACTTCTAGGAAGTGCTTGTTGTACTATATCACATGTTCATACCCCATGGGGGAATTGTAATAAATGTTCTAGCATGATAGTGTCTGTAAAAGACTCGGTCTCTTAGACTTTATTTGTCAATCCGATCAGCCCAAGTTGTTTTTTCCCTTAGTTATTATTGGTTGTTGAATAAACGACTGATAATTTCTGAGTTTTTCACTCCATACCTCCAAAGTTGGGGTGGTAGGCTTGGCATTTAGGCCTACTGAGGTTATTAGAGTCTATGTGTCAATGTATAATCATGCTAGGCATCATGGTCGAGTCATATGAACATGTCTAAGTCCCCCTAAGTTTTTTCAACTTTTTTATTTTTTTAAATTTTTTCAGTGTTTTTTATTAAAATTTCATTTTTCCAAAACTTAGGCTATTTTTTAATAGTTTAATTGGAAAAAATGATTTTGTAATAAAAGTGGGCCAAATAATCTGTTTCAGTCATGTAGGTGCTCATTTTCAAGCTAAGAGCACCATGTAAACCCATGGACCCACTATTTCCTAGTTTTGAGTGATTTTCCATCACTCAGGTAAGAAAGCCCCAAAAATCAATTATTGATTATTTTAATTAATAAATTGATGAATAATGGAGCAAATCCTGAATCATAGATCAGTGGATTCTCAACCGATTTGATTGAAATCAGTTAGATCTGAACCAGGTTGACTGGATTTGACAAATCCTTGACTGGAGGAGGCGATCAAATCAGATTCAGAGTTGATCTTCAGCATCCTTTATGGGGAATTTCACCCTCCCTCTCTCCTCCACACATTTTGGCTCATCTGGAGGAGTTTTGGTGGATGCTTCAGTCAACAGGTTGAGGTTTCAGTCAGATCAGCTCTCCGACTGACAATTACACTCAGTGAGACTCAAATCTGGCTCAGTTAGACACAGACCAGGCATTGATGGACTCTCCTTCAGCTATAGTGGTATATCTCCTTTGGATTTGTGCCCCCCTGGGCTGGATCTCCTATTTTTTGTATAAATAAATCTCAGGCTGCTTCTTCCAAGCTAGTTAGAGTTGGATTGAAGGGCTTGCTATTGTAATACTGTTGTAATCTTTTGATTGTTGAAATAAAGAAGGTTTGGAGGCCAAATGGTGTAATGCTCTCATATGTGTGGATTAAGCATTGTCTTACGGCCATTGATGTTGCTGGATTTTCTCTCAATTTCTGCATCTGAACCCTGTCTGGCTTGAACGATTTAGCTGAATCAATAGGAGTATAGTTGGGAAAGTAAGGTTACTTGTTTTTCTTATATCTCATAGCATATATGTTAAAAGATCTAGATTATACATATTTAATAAGTTTATTTGCATGTAATTCTTGTCTATTTTTCATATATATATCCAGATCTCATGAGGTTTCGTGTAGGATTGTGTGTTTAGCTTTTAGGTAGCAAGGATTGGACGAGCTGTGGATCTAGTTTGACTCCACTGTACATCCAAAAGCTTTGTGAAGACATTGCCCCTCTATATTCCACTAAAAAGTTTCCATTGCAGATCTGCTTCAGCAACAAGCACTTCTCTTCTCCTTTTCCTCCTTTAAAATCAATTTTTTTTACCTGGTTACTTTGTTCACAGCTTTGATATTGTTTAGATCTATTATCTTAAGGTAAATTTAACATAGATGTATCTCCTCAAAGCCCATAATCTAGATCTTGTTCTTAAAAGGTTTTATAAGCATTCTAGATCTAGCTTTAGGGAAATCGTCCTTTTTGCATGGAATTTTAAAGAGAATTCGTAGCTTGCATGCATTAGATTTCTGTTTTCTGTTATAAAGGATAAAGCTAGCAATCAGTGCACATCATATTGGCTTCCTAAAAGGCAAGCAAAGATCCCAAGGAAATCTTGCTTTCCTTGGTTCCCTTTTTACCTTTTTTAACCAGTTTTAACTTAGCTTTTTTTGGTTAAAAGTAAGCTGACCCAAAGGTACTTTCAGAGTGCTTTTGGGTATATTTCAGTCTAATAAGCTTGCTGGTTTTTAGCAGGTATAACAAAAGAGAGGAGGAGTTGCTGTTTGAAAGTGACGTTTGGGCCTTCTGAATCCCCCCAAGGGTCTCCCTTTTTTATTGAAATCTTTATCAGTTTGCTGCTATTGTAACCACTGGTAATAAAAATAATTCTAAATAGGCTCTTTCGATCCCATTCCCGATCCCCTTTGGGGGGATTTGTGTTCGTGTCATTTTTTTCATTTCTTTCATCTTTTTTCAATCTAGTGTAGTACTAATCTATAGGGTAGTATACCTTGATTTAAAATCATTTCCATACTCCATTTCTATTGGTTTCAAAGTAACTTTAATACTTACCCCACGAGCCTCCTTTTGAGCCGAAAGGTGAAGAAAGGTTCGTGGTAGTCTAGTTAGAAAGTTATGGTTTGCTTATCTTTTTATGTTTCATTTGCTATCATCATTTGTTTCAGTAATCGTAATAAAATCAACCCCTCCTTGATTCCTTAATTGAGGTCCACTTGGACTGAAAGAGGTTCCTGGAGGGTTTTCTTTTTAACAAGAACATCCATCTCAAAATTTACTTAAATTGACAAGACTCTGGTGTGTATACTCTGCACTTGGCTGCGGTTCATTTGATCAGTCAAGCTGTATCAAAAGCACTTGAGTGACTAGTATAATTAGGATTTACTCTCCCAAATTAACAAACCATCAGGTGAAAATCCAACACCTAGATCAAACCATTACGGTGGAAAAATACCCAAAGGAAGCGGGAACTTCTGAAAAGTGACCTCGAGGCGCTGATCTCTGTCACACCCTAATGGGTGCATTATGAACAATATCCCCAGAGACTCCATTCAGCCCACATATTCCTTGCGGGTAGCCGTGAAGGTTTAGTTTTGGACATACTCCAAGTACTCTTGGGTATATCTGGAGTCCACCCCTTCACCTAATTTTAATCAACTCATATTTCACATTAACTTAAAATGTACCAAAAGGCAATTGCAAAACATTCACTCCAAGCACATGCAAGTACGTTGATTTTCTTTTGACTCCATTTTAAGGCACTGGTTATTTTCTTGCTATATATATATATATATTGTGTCTCGGCATTGTGATTTCGTGCACTCATTTTGTATCTTGTCATCTATGGTTGTTTATGGTTAAATTTCAAACTCCTAAGTAACTCATTCAGTTTAACATCACCATACTAAGTAATTTATCCTTAGTAACTTAATAGGGTCTACCCCCCTTGGCTTCATTAGGAGTTGAGCCTAAACATAAGAGTCAAGAACAAGGTGACAGCCTTGACTTGAGACTTGCCCCCAAGGACACACCGAGTGGCTTGAAGATTTCTGCCACATGACCCAGGTGTGTGAAAGGCGGCAACACTTTTTGGTGCCATTGCCGAGGATAAATCTTTTTATCTTGGGTATGACTTAGCTTATCTTTTTTCTAAACAACTAAAAAGATTAAAAAAAAATTGAATGATCTTGTCTTTAAGAAACATAAAAATTAAAACTCGATCCATTTGGCGACTCCACTGTCTAACATCCCTCCAAGAATTTCTATTCGAAGAAAATGCCATCAATTATTCAATCATCTCCTTGATCCTGAAAGGTTTATTAGGGAAAGATTGAATAGGCAGACTTCTCGTAGAAACCTTGAATTTAGGAGACCAATCCCTCTCAGATATCCATCACATATTTGTAGAGAGTCATGTTCACCAATCTCAAGAAATGACAGAATTATTCAAACCCCTTGACTTTTCTCTGATAATAGGTTCTCCCCATGCCATTCCAAAAGATGCTATCAAGAAGCTCCCCATATTTCAGGGCAATAATGCCATCACTACCAAGTCTCACCTTCGAAAGTTTGAAAAACACCTGGTCAGTTATTGCAATGATGCTGCCCATGACCATGACGATGTCAAAATGAAGCTCTTTGCTTTATCCTTAGAAGATGATGCTGAAGAGTGGAACTTCGACCTAGATGATGATTCATATAAAACTCTTAGTGAATTCCTAGAGGGTTTTAAAAAGAAATGGGGAGAAAAGAAAGAACCAAGACATCTGCTTGTTGCCCTTCATAACATTAAGAATATGGAGGATGAAACCATGGATGAATTTAACACTAAGTTCAGGCATGTGGTTGTGGACCTCCCTAACAAAATCAAGCCAAAGGATGCCTCCATCCTCATATCTTACATCGAAGCTTTCACTGGTGATTTGAGGTACTAGTTAAGAGACAAAGAGCCAACCAATCTAAAAACTGCTCAGGAATTGGCCGAGAAAATAGAAAAGAATATGCAGTCTTCAGGCAAACCCAACATTCCAGGTTACACTATGGAAAACACTTCATACACCGAAGAAAAGGGAAAATCCTTTGAATCAGAAGAAAAGGGAGCCTCTAAAGATCCCATGGAAAAGGTAACATACATGATAAAAGACTTGGTTACTAGTCAAAATGTACTTATGGCAAATCAGTCTGCACAACTGAATCTTATGCACAATAGAATAATCACAATGGAAAGAAATAATGGACCTAGGAACTTTCAGCCTAGGTAGAATCAGATGTATCAAAAGAAGTTTCCTCAGCAAGAGCCTACTATTCCAAACCAGTTAGAATCAGCTAACATGGTAGAAGAAGTAATTCCATGGTGTAGACCCTGTGAACAATTCCACTAGGAAAGCACTTGTTATGTTGCAAATCAAGTCATGGAACATGGACTTCCTGAGGTCAGTAATCAGGAAACAACTTCAAGTGAGCCTAATCATATATACATGGTAGGCTAGGCCTACCCTTTGTCACCAGATAAACAATACAAACCTAAGGATGAAACCATTGCAGAATCTTATAGTGAAACTTATGATGAAAACTATAATGTGCATGATGGGACTCCTACAGTTTCTCCATATAATGATGGCAGTCTGGAAGGTTTACTGCCTTGTGATCTTTTCTCTGAAGAAGAGGAGTATGAAAATGAGGACAAGTATAGCTTGGAGCATGATACAAGTGACGAAGACTCCCTTATCCTTGAAAAAGATGTTGATGAGGAGTCCTGGACAATCATGGAAAATCCAATCTATGACATGAATAAAGAGGAAAATAATGAACCAGAAAATTTTGATGGTTTTGTTGATTTTTCTGTCTATGGCATATCTAAAGGAGAGAGCATGGACCATGTGGCCTTGGGAAACTTTGATATGGAAAATGAGCATGTAGTTTATCCATATGATCAGTCTGAGCCATATATCAGTATCCATAATGAAGACAAAGAGAACTTGATATTAGCAATGGGGAATCCGTCACATTTGACATAGATGGTGGTGATGAATATTGGGATTTTTGTGGATATCTTATTAAGAATCCTATATATGGTATATCCAGCATGGGGAGTGTCTGTTTAGAAATTTGTGGAAGTCCAATTTACTATAATTCCATAGAGGGAAGCATGGATCTAGAGACCTGGGAAAATCCTAGTATGGAAGAGGAGCATTCAAAACTCTTATATGATCATTCATAGTCATATCATTCAGAGCCGTACAAGGGTATCAGTAATGAAGACATTGAGAAACAACATTGTGAAAAGTTAGATGTGATGCAGTCAGTAGATTATCAGTATCAACCATCTTTTTCACATACAAAGGTTCCTTATGATTTGGAACTGCTTGGGGCTTGTGCAACAAGTTATCATTTGATAAGCCTCGGTGATCAATATGATGATGTAGTCAGTCTGGCTCATCATTCTGATTGGTATATCAGTCCTATCCAATCATGGATAGAAGCAACCTGCATGAGCACATACAAGTTGGGGAAGAATTTTTATGACATTATTCATGCCTATGATCTCCCATCCATCCTGCCCATTCTGAATCATCACTTAGGTTTGCAATTTCTTAATAAGGTATCCTTACTTTGGCTGGTAACCAAAGACAAGGAATTTTTTTTTTTGTGTTAATAAAATGCTTAGGTGGTTACATTGGATTTCTGATTACACTTAACCCTTTTTATATCATGCTTAGAGTAGGAACATAAACTCCTTGAAAGAGAGCATTTACTTTCTGTATTCCTATTTTATACTTAGCTATAATAAAACTTTGCTTCTTTTAGTTAGTTACATTTATTTTGTTTAAATAAATCAGCTTAATGGTTCTTTTGGTTTTTTATAAAACTTGTGCTACTAAGGTTTTTCTTGTCAAGTTGAGATGTTTTTACAAGGTATATAAACTAGAGATTCTGGTGTTCTCGTATCCTCTCCTTGCCTTAAAGACCAGATCGAGCACACGTCCCACAGTTGGAGCCAAAATGTTACCCACCTAAGTTGTACTTAGTGGTTTTTTATCAAGTGAGCCTGGTGAATCGAACAAGGATAACTTGTTCGGACTTCAGAAGACCTTCAATCGTACTTTTGGGAAGTGCTTGTTGTACTATATCACATGTTCATACCCCATGGGGGAATAGTAATAAATGTTCTAGCATGATAGTGTCTATAAAAGACTCAGTCTCTTAGACTTTATTTGTCAATCCATTCAGCCCAGGGTGTTTTTTCCCTTGGTTATTATTGGTTGTTGAATAAACAACTGATAATTTCTGAGTTTCTCACTCCATACCTCCAAAGTTGGGGTGGTCGGCTTGGCATTTAGGCCTACTGAGGTTATTAGAGTCTATGTGTAAATGTATAAACATGCTAGGCATCATGGTCGAGTCATATGAACATGTCTAAGTCCCCCTAGGTTTTTTCAACTTTTTTATTTTTTAAAATTTTTTCAGTGTTTTTTATTAAAATTTAATTTTTCCAAAACTTAGGCTATTTTTTAATAGTTTCATTGGAAAAATTGATTTTGTAATAAAAGTGGGCCAAATAATCTGTTTTAGTCATGTAGGTGCTCATTTTCAAGCTAAGAGCACCATGTAAACCCATGGACCCACTGTTTCCTAGTTTTGAGTGATTTTCCATCACTCAGGTAAGAAAGCCCCAAAAAGCAATTATTGATTATTTTAATTAATAAATTGATGAATAATGGAGAAAATCTAGAATCATAGATCAGTGGTTTCTCAGCCGATTTGATTGAAATTAGTCATATTTGAACTAGATTGATTGGATCTGACAAATCCTTGATTGAAGGAGGTGATCAAATCAGATCCAGAGCTGATCTTCATCATCCTTTATGGGGAATTTCACCCTCCCTCTCTCCTCCACACGTTTTGGCTCATATGGATGAGTTTTGGTGGATGCTTCAGTCAACAGGTTGAGGTGTCAGTCAGATTAGCTCTCCGATTGACAATTGCACTCAGTGAGACTCAGATCTGGCTCAGTTAGACACAGATCAGGAATTGATGGACTCTCCTTCAGTTACAATGGTCTATCTCCTTGGGATTTGTGCCCCCCTGGGCTAGATCTCCTATTTTTTGTATAAATAAAGCTCAGGCTGCTTCTTCCAAGCTAGTTAGAGTTGGATTGAAGGGCTTGCTATTGTAATACTGTTGTAATCTTTTGATTGTTGAAATAAAGAAGCTTTGGAGGCCAAATGGTGTAATTCTCTCATATGTGTGGATTAAGCATTGTTTTACGGCCATTGATGTTGCCGAATTTTCTCTCAATTTCTGCATCTGAACCCTGTCTGGCTTGAACGATTCAGCTAAATCAATAGGAGTATAGTTGGGCAAGTAAGGTTACTTGTTTTTCTTATATCTCATAGCATATATGTTAGAAGATCTAGATTATACATGTTTAATAAGTTTATTTGCATGTAATTCTTGTCTCTTTTTCATATATATATCCAGGTCTCATGAGGTTTCGTGCAAGATTGTGTGTTTAGCTTTCAGGTAACAAGGGTTGGACGAGCTGTGGATCTAGTTTGAATCCACTGTACATCCAAAAGTTTTGTGAAGAAATTGTCCCTCTGTATTCCACTAACAAGTTTCCATTGCAGATCTGCACGAGCTGTGGATCTAGTTTGAATCCACTGTACATCCAAAAGCTTTGTGAAGAAATTCCACTAACAAGTTTCCATTGCAGATCTGCTTCAGCAACAAGCACTTCTCTTCACCTTTTCCTCCTTGAAAATCATTTTTTTTTACCTGGTTACTTTGTTCATAGATTTGATATTGTTTAGATCTATATTTTTAAAGTAAATTTAACATAGATCTATCTCCTCAAAGCCCATAATCTAGATCTTGTTCTTAAAAGGTTTCATAAGCATTCTAGATCTAGCTTTAGGGAAATCGTCCTTTTTGCATGGAATTTTAAAGAGAATTCATAGCTTGCATGCATTAGATTTCTGTTTTCTGTTATTAAGGATAAATCTAGAAATCAGTGCACATCATATTGGCTTCCTGAAAGGAAAGCAAAGATCCCAAGGAAAGCTTGCTTTCCTTGGTTCCGTTTTTACCTTTTTTAACCAGTTTTAACTTATCTTTTTTTTGGTTAAAAGTAAGCTGACCCAAAGGTACTTTCAGAGTGCTTTTGGGCATATTTCAGTCTAATAATATTGCTGGTTTTTAGTAGGTGTAACATAAAAGAGGAGGATCTGCTGTTCGAAAGTGACTTTTGGGCCTTCTGAATCCCCCCAGGGATCTCCCTTTTTGACTGAAATCTTTAATTTTTGCAATTTGTAAGCTCTTGGTTTCAATATATATAAGAATCAAGAGGCATCATATCATTTTTCTGATATTGTAACCACTGGTAGTAAAAATAATTCTGAATAGGCTCTTTCGAGCCCATTCCCCATCCCCCCTGGGGGGATTTGCATCCGTGTCATTTTTTTCTTTTCATTCATCTTTTTTCAATCTAGTGTAGTACTAATCTGTAGGGTAGTATACTTTGATTTAAAATCATTTCCATATTCCATTTCTATTGGTTTCAAAGTAACTTTAATACTTACCCCACGAGCCTCCTTTTGAGCCGAAAGGTGAAGAAAGGTTCGTGGTAGTCTCATTAGAAAATTGTGGTTTTCTTATCTTTTTATGTTTCATTTGCTATCATCATTTGTTTCAGTAAACATAGTAAAATCAACCCCTCCTTGATTCCAAAATTGAGGTCCACTTGGACCGAAAGAGGTTCCTGGAGGGTTTTCATTTTAACAAGAACATCCATCTCAAAATTTACTAAAATTGACAAGACTCTGGTGTGTATGCTCTGCACTTGGA
>LPNX010478043.1:369198-425709 GCA_001517045.1 Pseudotsuga menziesii | reverse complement strand
TGTTACAGCTCCATACTCAGTCTCCATTGTTAGCAATTTTGCATGATCAATTGATAATTGTTGTGGGTAAAATTAATCTATTGCTGGCCTGAATTTCTACAGGTAGATGGTATGGATGGTGGTATTATATGTGTATCAACCTGAAAATATGCTTCTAAATCAGAATCTAAAGGATCACATATAGGCATATCAATAGACTCATGGGAATACACTGGTAATGAATCCTCTATATGAAAGGAGGAAAGAATGAGATGTTCACAATCTTCAAGAAGGCTCTGAATATTGAGAGGAGATGCTGAAGCACATGAGATCAAGTAAGGTAAGTGGTATGACACAAATAAGGCTTGATTTGGCTAAGCAAACATCTTGGAAATTATTGGGTTGCGCACCATCAATGAGAGAGGTATGCACAAAGTGTGAAGGATCTGGCACATAGATCTTAGAATCTAAGACAGGAGATTTAGAGAACAATGAATGTGTTATAGTATCATAATAAATATTAGTATCAGCTCCATATGTTACTTATTTTTCATCATTAGTATCACAAGAAGAAAAATCACCTTCAAGAGACATAGAAAAAGATGGCTCTTCAATATTTGCTTCTTGATTGAAGGAGGAAGCATTCGAATCAAAGAGGGAAACAACAATGTGAACTGTATGAGAAAATTATTCATCATGATAAACTTCATCAGAGAATTTAGAGGCCAATAAATCTTGAGAGAGAGAACAAGAGGAGATGCTAGGTTCACTCCATGCTTCATCTTCTATTTCCTGCAAACCAAAAGCTTTGTCCAAAATTTTCCAAAGCTCAAATGGAAATTCAGCAGAATCTATGAGATGATGTATATTTGGAGACATTACCAAACACATAACTCCATAATCTCTATCACAATTATTAATCCAATCAGTATTCTCTTCATAAGACTCAGGTTCGCTCAATGAACCAATGGAGACATCAAAGAGACATTGCCTCTTCAAGTATGCACTCATCTTTGGCTCCAATCAGCATAGTTGAAAGGAGATAGTAGAGGAAATTTTGAATCCATATAGAATTTGTTGATATGCTCTAGTAGATACTCTCTACAACCTTCAAAACAAACTAGGAGAAAATCTTGTAAGCTAGACAAGCTCTTCTTTAGAGAGGGATAGGAGACTAGAAGCGCTTCTCAACTCTGTAGAACTTGATCAACCTGCTGCTCTAATACCATGTAGAATATGGCAAGGTTGTGCTCCCTGTAGCTCTAATACCATGTATAAATAATATATCAATGCTATGAGGAATGATGCTAAGAAGAAGCACAGGAAATAGATCTTGCTACTAAGAATTCTGACAATCATACACGGGAAAAGTAGAGATAAGAAAAGAGATTGAATCACATGAATGAAGAGATGAATATTGGTGTGTATCCTTCCATTGAATAATGATGAATCATATTGTACATAAATAGTACATCCCTCATAGGAAAATTGAATTGTATGGAAACAACTCATAAAGCTCAAAAAAAGGCCTACTTACTAAAATATAGCAAGCCCCCATAGGTGGCTAAAGCACTTCCCAAATCTATCAAGGACCTCATGAGTTGGAAAAAGCATGAGTGAGTTTTCAAGTAGATGGAAAAAAAATGATAATCTTAGAAAATGGATAAAAACTAATGGAGGATGGGTTGGAAACAAAAGCTGCCAGTTTCCTAGTTGACTAGCTTTTATCTTATCCATAGAAAAGCAGGAAAAGCAGAATAAACCAGAATCTGCTGTAAAGTCCTGTATACTAATTCTGGATGGTCGAAAGGTGGTCAAGAGTCAGCCCATAATTAGAAATAAATCATTCCTATGATATAGATGGCATGTATTGACTTTAAGCTGCAAGTGGATGCCAACTAATTAAGCTAGTGGGTGAATAATTAATCAAATAATGATTAATTATTTTGTCCTAAGTTGTGAGTGGGTTTAATATAATCCAATAGTATGATTAAATTCTTCAATAGCATAACTTTGTGTTTTTTAATTTAATTTTGAATGCTTATATGTATTTTTGTATTATTCAATTTCAACCCATGAATGAATAGGGAATAACTAAGTTATTTCTTTCATAGTCTTTATTTATTAAATAGAGTTGTGTTATGGAATTGTTTTGTTTCCATTCTTTGGAAATTAGGATCAATATTTTAATTGTAATTTGAATGACGTTGTTTATGATTAAATTATGAGAAGAAATAAATGGTTATGATATTCATCATTTCATCATATATTATTTTATATAGAACTCTTTGATAGTGTACTTCTCAATAGCTTAATCATCATGGCTTGTATATATAATGTGTAGTATCTCCAAAGTTTCTATGTTTTTGGATTGATAAATAAAAAGAGTTATGTATTTCATTAGATTATTGTTGTAATCATGTATCCAATCACCAATTTAGATAAAAGGCAAGGATCATGGAATTAATAAAGATTCATTGTTTATAAATTATTATGGTCTTCCTTACTCGAGCAAGGAAGTTTGAAGTTCATGAATATGACACATTTGATCAAAAAGATGAAAATTGTATCTAATCAATAGGTTTTTAATCATGGACACCCCAAAATTTCATGGAATTGTAGAAAACATTGAAGCACTACAATTTATTAAAGTACTAATTAATAAAAATTAAATTTAGAGACAAATTTGTGAATACTTTATTTAATGAAATTTAATGTGTTGGATATAAATTAAACTCTCTCAAGTTCAAATGTGTCATATATTACCTAGTCCTACTTGAAATATTTCACTTTCAGCACCGTGAATCATGTGACATAGACTTGCTTCAACCATAGGGGTTTGACCAGCATGTGCCTACTTGTAACTAGATTATGCCTCTTCACTTGGGGCCCACCCATAACAAACCTTAAGTTTTTTTTTAATTATTTGCAACCAATTTATATAAAACTTAACTCGCATCCAATCATGGTCTTACAAATTCCCAATAATACTTATTTAATACATAGCCAAAATACATCAATAATTAGCCAAATGGAATATTGCAAGGAATAGTAATATACAAAATATATCAACACTTAACCAAATATAACATTGAAAGGAAAAAGTAACATCCAACATACATCAACAATTATCAAAATGGAACATTTCAAGGAATAGTAACATCCAAAATACATCAAACACTTACCCAAATAGAACATAAAAAGGAACAACAATATCCATTAGGGAATATTCCACAACATAAGACGTACAAAAACAAGAAACTAACATGGAATCGTTAAGTTTTAATATGAATAATATTACAAAAACAAGAATACACAAGGGATCTTAGACATTTCTTTCCACCCATTATATATAAGTACAAATTATTTTAGGCACAACTACATTAGTGTGACACCACTTGCATAATAGAACCCCTTAATCACCCTCAATCATGTCTCTTATATATCCTATTCTTCAACTAAAAAAATATAATTATATATTTGGAATTCCTTGGACACTTCCTAGGATTTCTAAGTCCTCTGTGAATATTTCCCTAAGGCACTACTAGCTCCCAAGTCATTCACTATGCTAAAAACTAGAGTTAGCATCTCAAAACCTCTTCTTCACTTCACTATGCGTACTCCCTAATGTATATTCTAGATAGAAAGTGGAAGATGAAAAGCGGATAATCATAAAAAAGTGGATAATCATGAAAGCAGAAGGTGAAAAGTGGATAATCATGAAAAATACTGTGGGAAAAATTGAGTTCCCGACTTCTGCATTCTGCAGTGCAGAAAAGGAAGTGTGGAAAGGAAAGTCCGGAAAGCGGAAGAAGCATAATCTTGTCTTTGGAAACATTGAGTTTCCGACTCCTGCATTTTGTAGTACAGAAAAGGAAGTGTGAAAAGGAAAGTCCAAAAAGTGGAAGAGCATAAGCTCATTTTTGAAATGTTGAGTTTTCGACTTCCACATCTATTGATCCAGAAGAACGATGGTCAGAAAGACTCCGTGAGAGATCGACGGTGTGGAAAGGTTAGTGTGGAACATGAAAGGCGGAGAAGTGCGAATGCAACGTTTGAGATTACAAGAATCTGCACTTCGCATCCCGAATTCTGGAAGATCAATAGTCACGAAGAAACCCGAAGGAGATCGATGGTGTGGAATGGTTGAGGAAAAAAGATAAGTGCCAAGAGTCACAACTCAAGATTGGACGGTGGAAATTAGAGGTGAATGAAGATCAATAGCTACATGATATTTCACTGATAAAAAAGTAAGGAGAAAGTAGGATTAAGATCGACTATCAAAACTTTTGATTCAACATGCATGGGTTAATGAACTTTTGAAATCAGTGGAATGTGCTAGGTGCTTAAAGTTTGAACGACAGAGATTAATGGAGGATTTTGATCAAAGGCTAGAGATAATTCCGCTAGGTGAACTAGCACAAAGAAAGTAAAAATGGATATTAGCGGAACTAGGTAGGGGTCACATACTTCAACGGTCCAAATGAAAGCATAGCTTAGATCAATGATTGTAAGATATTTCGCTCATTCAACATGTAGGTGAGTTAACCACTGGGATGGGAGCGAAAGCGTAAAAACAATTTAAGTTTGGTTTGTTCTCCACCATTGATTGAGGTGTTTAAGAGATCCACCACCTAAGAATGATTTTGCCCCTTAGAACAACCAGGTGTATAAGTAAGAGACTGTATGCCAAATTATTGTGGAATCTAGGTTTGTGCTAACCCGATCAAAATTACTGCTGTGTGTTTTTGCAATGGTGAAGAGGTGCATCCATAATTGTGAAGAGGTGCCTCCAAAAATTGTGAAGAGAGGTGTTCATAGAAAACATGAGGGTACTTATTGATACAGTGTTGAAGAAATTAATTTTCTCTGTGTTTATGAATGACAAAGTACAAGAAGTGTATATTTGACTAATAAAGATCAGTCTAGGGTGGCAGGGTGGTGCTAGGGCATACAACAAGCCTACAGGGGGTTGTAGCCTCCTTCTAGTGGTAGCTGGTAAATAGGGTGTCGTAGCATCCTTTCAGTAGTAGCTAATAAATCAGGAGGTCATAGCCTCCTTTTAGTAGTATCTAATAAACCAGGGGGTTGTAGCCTCCTTACAGTAATGGTTGGTAAATAGGGTGTATTACCATCCTTGCCTGTAGCAGTAGGAAAAACTATTTGTAAATAAAAATTTTGCAGTAATAGGAAGTATTGGTGGTTTACTTAATTAGGATTCCATGATAAATTTGTGTTCTATGTGTTCTTGTTGATTGTGTGTTTTAATAAGTAAATAATAAATGTGGTTTTAAATTGCAAAAAGTTACAATATTGATTCACCCCCCCTCTCAGTATTGTCTAGTATTTGAACAATTGGTATCAGAGTGAGGTTCTTGTATCGGAGTTTAACCACTGGAAGGTAAGATCCTATTTAAAACCACTATGGATCAACAAGAAGCTTTAACCACCAACAAACCTCCATTGTTCACGGGAGAAAATTATGCTTACTGGAGTGTGAGAATGAAGTGGCATTTGATGTCCCTTAGATGGAAGGTTTGGGATGAAAGTGTAAAGGAATATAAAATAGGTTACCAAGCACCCACAGACAATGTAGAACTAGGAAGATATGAAGGTAATGCCAAATCCCTAAATGCAATCCTAAGTGGGTTGACATATTCTGTGTTTACAAAAGTTATGAGATGCAAGATTGCCAAAGAATCCTGGGATAAGTTAAATATTATCTATGAATGAGGATCTAAGGTCAAGGAATCCAAGATTCAGACATATAGAGGGCAGTTTGAGACCCTAAAAATGAAAGCAGATGAAAACATTGGATAGTACCTTATAAGGGTAGATGAATTTGTAAATGCTATTAGAGGTCTTGGAGGAAAATTAAAAGAAAGAGAAGTGATGAGTAAGGTACTAAGAACATTATCAATGAAGTATGACTCAAAAGTGTCCACTCTAGAAGAACAGGATGACCTTGATGATGTGACAGTAGATGAACTACATGGAATCCTCATTGCATATGAAATGAGAATGAGACTAAACGAAATCTCAAGGAAAGAAGCAGTAGGTACAACCTCATCCAAAAATCAATCAGAGAATCTAGATGATGAGGAAGCTCTTTTTATTAAAAAACTTGAGAAGGGAACTGGAAAATATAAAGGAAAGTTACCCCTAAAATTTTTTAACTGTGGGAGAATTGGACATTTTGCCAATAAGTGTCATTACCCAAAACAAGAGGAGAGTGACCATGAAGAATCCTGCTGTCATAAGGATAAATTCATAGGTAAGAATAATTTTAAGAAAAAGCAGAAGAACTTCTATTCCAAAGAAGATAGTGATGATGAAAGTGAAGATGCATAAATCCTATTTATAGGAACAACAAATTCAGATGAGGAATCAGAAGTGGACATAGAAGCTCAATACATGGCTGTTGTTGATGAAATTGAAAAGAGTAGAAAAATAAACAAAGTTTTGAAAGAGAAACTATCAAAGTACCAAGAAGAAACAAATCAAACTATTACAGACTTGAAGAACCAACTTCAAGAGGCCAAGAAAACCGAAGAGGATCTAGTATTTCTCCTCAGGGAGAGAATCCAAGACTTTGAGAAACTTGAAAAAGATATTATCCAACTTAGGAAAGGGGTTAATGAAAAATGTATCAAATCAAAGTTTGAGAGAATCTCAAGGATCCTAGATGATATCTTAAGTAGTCAAATATCACCATATGATAAAACTGGTCTAGGATATGATAAAGAAAAGGAGCCAGAATATCTCCCTGTTTCAAACCAAGGTGGAAATCAAATAAGCTATGAGGCACTGACGAATCCTGTTAAAAGAAAAGAAAGAAAGAAATATGTCTCATCCTTCCCTGAAAAGAACAGAGCTAATGAGGTATCTAAGAGACCAAATACAAACAGATATCAACAGATATTTTTGGGTCATTGTTACTCCTATAATAATTTTGGTCATAAATCCCTGAACCGCAGAGCTTATGGAAAGAGTAATGAACATAAAAAGGATATATCTAGTGAACCAAAAGGAAGAAATCATAATCATTTTGGACCTATTCAAATATATGACATAAAGTGTTGCAAATGTAATAACTTTAGACATATGGCCAAAGAATGTAAACTAAGTAAGAATGTTTCAGTAGAAGCTCAGAAACAGTGGAAGAAGATGGAATGTGTGAAGCAAGAATATGAAATATTACTTAAACATAAAGGGAAATTCTATGGGTACTGTCATTATTGTCATAAGCTCCGTCACAAGGCTGCTGGCTGCAGAACCAAGGGAAAAGATCAAAGTTTAAGAAGGAAACAAGAAACTAACACAGAAGATAATAAAGGACAAGTAAGCAGAATACCTCATGAGAAGATATGGAAGAAAAATTCAGATTGTGAAGACTCCAAGGATATAGAAGAAATAAGGATTTCAAACATTAGTGAGGTCTCCAAAGATGATGATGAGCATATAATGCCATAAATAAGGATGACATCCATTATGAGGAAAAGCAAGATGGATATATAAAAAAATACACCAATGAAGATGAAAATAAAGGTGATGAAGAAGGATTTTGTGATGATTGTGCGATTCTTTTCTAAAAAAAATCTATCGTGATTTAAAGAGAACCTTGAAAATAACATTAAGGGGGATCATATACTTAGGGGAGTTATAGAAGAGGAGGCACAATCTCAGGGGTGATATGATGATAGGGGGAATTGTCAGAAAGAAGAAAGATAGGAAATCCTCAATGTCATAACAGGTTATCCTTTATCATTGTTGTCAAAGGGGGAGAAGGTTTAGATATTTCCATCAATGCCAAAGGGGGCGATTGTTGAGAATGTAGTTTTCATTAATGTCAAAGGTGTTCATGAATGACAAAGGAATAACCAGTAGATATGGTGGCAAGATAAGTTCAGCAATGACAAAGGAGAAGGTTGAGGTTACGAGTCTTTGTGGCTGAGATAGTAAGACTAGAGAAACTATGCAATAAACTGAAGTAGTCTCTGTGATGTGGATATGAAGTTATGGGTTTTTAGATAGTTGATAATATATATCTAAAGAAAAAAATAATCCAGCAATATATGCTAAATATTTATATGAATATCTAAAGTAGAAACAGAGAATAGAGGAAGCAAAATCCAGCAGTATGCTAGGTTTTTATATGAATTTCTAAAGCAACATAGATACCAAGAAGAACTGATTGTCTACATACTTAATATAAATATTTGAGGAAGTACAAAGATCGAAGAAAGAGTATGAAGTGGAGAATGCAAAAAATATGTGTAACAATGGTTAAAGAAACAAAGAACAAAGGTCAAGTGGAAGTGGCCCATGCAGTATGAATGACAAAGCCGTTTAGACAATCGAAGAACAGAGAAACTATATCTGCGAGAGTGTTTATAAAATATTTATAATCAGCAACATGAAATTATTTGTGTGCATCTTCATAACTGTTAGAAATGGTCGCAGAGGATTTACACAAAGAAATCATACAGATCTGCAAATTTATGGTGAGATCCGCATTTGATCTAAAATCGACGGTTACAAAGCATCCCGCATGAGATCTTATGGTTGAGGATCAGTTTCACAAAGGATAGGTGGAAAAGGTGAAGTTCCAAAAAATTCTATAGATCGATGGTCAATATTAGATCCACAATAGATCTACGGTCGTAGGAGGTTTCCGCAAAGGAAAGAGTGCAGAAGAAATCTGAATCCGATCAAGAGATCAATGGTCATGGTTGAATTCACGAGGAAATCTACGGCGGTGGATGATTTCTGCACAAGATAAAGTAAATTTCCACAATCCAAATTAGATCGTAGATCAACGGTCATGATTGAACCATGAAAAATAAATAAATGGTTCATATAGAAAGCAGAAGGCAAGAAGTGGATAATCGCGAAAATTACTGTGGTAAAAATTGAGTTCTTGACTTCCGCATTTCGCAGTGTGGAAAACGAAGTGCGGAAAGGAAAGTATGGAAAGAGGATGAAGCATAAGATCGTCTTTAGAAACATTGAGTTTTTGACTTCCACATTCTGCAGTACATAAAAGGAAGTGTGGAAAGGAAATTCCAGAAAGTGGAAGAGAATAAGCTCTTTTTTGAAAAGCTGAGTTTCCAACTTCTGCATCCCGTGATCTGGAAGATCGATGGTCCAGAAAGGTTAGTGCGGAAAATGAAAGGTGAAGAAGTGTGAAAGAAATGTTTGAGCTTTTGAGAACCCACACTTTGCATCCTACATTTCGAAAGATCAATGGTCATGAAGAAACCCGAAGGAGATCAACGATGCATAATGGTTGAGGCAGAAAGCTAAGTGCAAAAAGTCACAACTCGAGATCGGACAATGAAAATTATAGGTGAATGAAGATCAATCACTACAGGAGATTTTGATGATAAAAAAGAAAGGGGCGAGTAGGATCAAGATCGATAGCCGGAATTGATCGTTGAATTAAATATACGGCAGAGAACAATTTCACTGATTCAACATGCGCGAGTTAATGAAAATTTTAAATCTATGAAATGTGGTAGGCGCTTAAAGTTTGAACGTCGGAGATTAAAGGAGGATTTTGATCAAAGGCTGGAAATAATTCCGCTAGGTGAACTAGCATGGAGAAAGTCAAAATGGAGATTAGCAGAATTAGGTAGGGGTCACATACTTCAATGGTCTAGATGAAAGCATGGCTTAGATCAACGATTGTAAGTTATTTCACTGGTTCAACATCTAGGCAAGTTAACCACTGGGATGGGAGAGAAATCGTAAAAATGATTTAAGTTTGGTTTGTTCTCCACCGTTGATTGAGGTGTTTAAGAGATCCAACACCTAAGAATGATTTTGCCTATTAGAATAGCTAGGTGTATAACCAAGAGATTGTATGTGAAATTATTGTGGAATCGAGTTTTGTGCTAACTAGATCAAAATTCCTACTGTGCGGATTCGCAATGGTGAAGAGGTGTGTCCGCAACTGTGAAGAGGTGCATCCAAAATTTGTGAAGAGAGGCATCTCCAGAAAACACAAGGGTACTTATTGATAGAGTGTTGAAGAAATTAATTGTCTCTGTGTTTACGAGTGAACGAGTTCAAGTAGTGTATAGCTGAATGATAAATATCAGTCTAGGGTGGCAGGGTGGTGCTATGGAAGGAAACAAGCGTAAAGGGGGTTGTAGCCTCCTCCCAGTGGTAGCTGGTAAATAGGGTGTCGTAGCATCCTTTCAGTAGTAGATGATAAATCAAGGGGTCGTAGCCTCCTTTTAGTACTACATGATAAGCCAGGGGATTGTATCCTCCTTCTAGTAGTTGCTGGTAAATAGGGTGTAATACCATACTTTTCTATAACAGTAGGAAAAACTATTTGTAAATAACAATTTTGCAGTAATAGGAAGTATTGGTGGTTTACCCAATTGGGATTCCATGATAAATTTTGGTTATGTGTGTTCTTGTTGATTGTGTGTTTTAATAAGTAAATAATAAATGTTGATTTAAATTGTAAAAATTTACAATACTGATTCACCCCCCCTCTTAGTATTGTCTAGTATTTCAAGATACAAGCCTCAGATTTTATAAACGTCAGCCACTTTTGGTCGGATCTTCTACAACCATATTATTTCGTCGGCTTTCCGAAAATACATGGTCAAATATCCAACCATTTATATATTAATATAAATGTTAGATATGTGAAAACGAAATGTTGGATTTTCCACGGACGTAATTGTTAAAGATTCTATGAAATAATGGTTGGACATTTGATACACAATCATATTCTGGAGGAATGATATCCAACAACAACCCCGTCGGATATGCGACACTTTTTTGTAGGATATGAAACCCTTAATCCTATGAATAAGTAAATATATTCGACGATATTTGGCGTTGGAGGTATGGCATCACTTTCGTAAATATGGGGATTTACGTCGGATATCCGATGACATTGGAAGAGAATAACTGATGATAAACCACCGTCTGAAGTGTCACATACTTATTGGATATGATGGGGTTGACTGTCAGATATCCAAAAACTATCGATATTTAACAAAAACCTAGCTCATTGGTCTAATCTTGTTAGAATCAGGTATAAGTTGTAAATCATTATGGAAACATACTACATTGATTCCATTTTAAACATACATGGTTTCTCTGATTCAAAGTCATAGATTCTAATACTAGTGAGCTTCATAAGTGGTGTTTAACATAGGGTATTCACTATGGATAATCATAGCTATTTTAAGCTCTATCATTTTGCTCATCATAACCAATGTGATTACAAGATTAGCTATTCCAATTGAATTGGCATATTCTAATTACTGCTATAAGTATGGTTTACATATAATTAGTATTCTAAAACTTTACTAATTAGGGAAACATCGGTTATAAAAGGTAATCATTCCAATCATAACCATGTGAACTAAGACCCTGTTTCTTTCTATATTATGTGCATCTTAATCATTAATAGTATTGAAACTATAAGTATGATTCCAGCCAAATGATTACAATAAAAAGTACTAGATAAACCACTGCAATTGAATAGGTAAAGCTAATAACTAGTAATATAACCATAGTCTTAGGATATGTAAACAATGGTATACTATTTCTACATCACTGTTATTGCATAGGGTATAGTATCACTAATCATACCCGCTTCTACCTCATTTTGGACACTAATACCTGTTTCTACATCATTTTGGACACATTCAACACAAATCACTAGTTATTATTCTTCAAATTATGTTTTCTAATTTAACAATTATATATAATATCATAAATAATATGAGTTGTCCTAATATCCATAGCATTTTCAATGAAATTTTCCAAAGACAATTATTACAAAAAATTATGGACAACTAGTACACTATGTCATACTTGTACAACAAGGGATGTCGTTTTAGAAAGTTGTACACCATCACATTGATCATTAAGTTTTGTAAGTTGTATAGGGACCCAGTCAAATAGATCTATATGACCATTTATTCCAAGATTGACCCCCCCCAAGGATGAAGCTATATATGGGACCTGCCACACACCATATAAAAAATATATTATATATGTTCACATGAATATACTCATGTCCATAAGACAATGTGTTGCTTAAAAAACAATACCATTTTATCAAGTTGTGTTGATGTTTCTTATGCTTACATCTTAGGTAGTAGAATTTTTGTATATCCTGCACCAAATACGATTAATCATGGGAAATCAAGTTAATAGCAAGAATTGCAAAAGCTCAAAAACTAGTATCTCGTTTACAAGAAGTGGTGGCATCTTGAACTTACCCTTACTTGCGCTTTTGTTAAACCTAGAGATTTATAGTTGGAATCCTTTGCATATTCTCTATTAGGTTTGAAATACATCATGAAGGGTCCCTCACAACTACATCATATTACAAATATTATTAGTATATTTTTAATAAATCTAACATATGTAATAAATTTTGTTTCATCCTAGTTCCATTATAAATAACATTAGAGGAAATCTGGGGTCTAAAATGGACCTTATAAGAAAACGCACCAACAATAACTTCTTGTGAGTTGGAATTCAAGAACCAATAGAATTCCAATAAAATGAGTCAACGATAATGTTTGAATTGACATATTTGTCATAAAAAAAAACTACTTTTTTTTGTTCGTATTTTCGACATTATCATCACATTTTTTTAGGTATTTCTTGTTTTTGGGGTAGCGGGGTCTGTCAAAAGTATGTAGTGTGGGTATCATCATCATGTTTTTTTAGGTATTTCTTGGTTTTTGGGTAGTGGGGTCCATCAAAAGTATGCAGTGTGGGTACTCATTGGATGTAGAATCAAATTCTGCATCCAACAAGCTCTCCCGATCGAAATTTGAGTAACAACACAAGAATATATGCTGAAAATACGAACACGAAAAGTAGTTTTTTTCTTTTTTCCTCCAAAATTAATAAATATTATTTTATTATTTTAACTATTATTTTATTATTTTCCTTAGGAGGCCCATTTTAGACCTCAAAATTCCTCTAATGGAAATGCAAAGATTACATTCTATCACTGAACCTATTGCAACAAGTATAGTACTTAAGGTCTTCACTCAATGAATTATTAAGGAATGTAATTGGGAAATTGTCAAAATTTAGATGACACATGAGTGGGTTGTAGAAAGCCACCACCATAGCCATTCATTGAGCTCCTAATTGTTTCAAGAATAATTTAATATTCTCTAATAAACATGGCCAACCAGGTGATGGAATATCTTATGGACCCTTTCCCCTCACATCACTCTCAATTCCCCATACCCAATTCATGTACTTGACAAAACATTATGTGCAAACATGTAGATTTCATCATAAAGAAAAGGTAGATCTAGAAAAGTATTGTTGTAATAAATTAATACATAACTTTCATTTCTTTCAACTTTAACGCTCCATGGGTCACTGCGTTTAAGTTGGTCCTTGAGATGAGTTATCAATTCCAATGTACATAACATAAATAGTACAAAAATTACAATGAAGTTTAACTAATGAATAGTAATTAAAGAACAATAATAATGCTAGATATTTATGGTTTTGATATACCTTATACTCAGACATTTTGAGTCATCTCTTGTCACTGTAAGGACAAGCTCTCAATAGACATACCTTCAGAGAGAGAGAGAGAGAGATAGAGTTAGAGTTTTGATAGATTAGGTTCACATATCATGATTGGAGCTTGTGGGTTGGAGATCCTGGTTCACGATTCACAACACAATTCTAGAAGCCCTAGAAGAGGTACCATATGACCTTTGGTACCCTAATTTAAGTGCACTAAAATTTATAGCAACAATAACCCTAAGCATAAACCAACTATCATATCTATACTTCTTTCATGACAAGATACTCCAAGAGTGAAGTTATGAACATAATATATAAACTTGGCATGTATTCTAGAATAGTCACTTTGGAAACCCTAGGTTGTAGGGTGGTTACCATAATAAAACATAAAATAAAGTTGAGTACAGTTAGAGTAGGGCATGAAAGGTCACGTGGTCACATAATAATAAAACAGTAAAAGTAATAAGGTTAACTAATCATACCAAAGGTGTTAGTTTTTCTTTAGATATGATTAGATTATCTAGGATATTTATCTGAAAGAATAACAAGTACAACAAGATGCATAAGATATAAAAGATACACAAGACACAAATATTTTCACCAAGGAAACCGTAAAGGAGAAAACCCCACAAACTTCCTCAGAATAGTAAGATGATCAAAATCAATAATAAGAAGTATTCAACAACTATCTATCTCTCCTCCCTTTTGTCTCTCTATCTCTCTCATGGGAACCTGTTGGGACGCGCACCCTAACGACCCTTAAGATGGATAACTCCGCGAGTGTGGACTCAAAATAGTCTTAGGGGTGTCGGGGTTGAGTCAAAGTCTTCTGTAATAAACCCATGGTTTAAGTCCAGGGTTTAGGGTTGCGGTGCCCATGGTTTAAGACCATGGTTTTGTAAAAATGCGCAGGATAAATAAGCGCTTGTGTAAAGAAGAAAGGTTAGGTTTTATGATGTAAGAAAGATTAAGGCGAAGCTAAGGATGATTTTGTAAGGAAAGGTTAAGTCCCATCTGTGTGCGTGGATGACCTTTGCAGCTGTGTGCGCAGAGGGTTTTTGTAAAGAAGATTGAGGAAAGACCTGCAACTGTGTGCACAGGGGCTTGCTGCTGTGTGCGTGGATTTTTAAGGACTGAAGGGATCTGCAGCTGAGTGCGTAGATCAAACTGTGGTTTTGTAGCAAGTTGAATAAAACACAGTTTGTGGACATAGCCCCTACACTGGGGGTGAACCACGTTATATCCGGTGTTGTGGTTTCTTGTGCTGTTTCTGTTTCTGTTGTCTTTTATGCATTAATAATTGTATACATCTGATAAGTTAGATCGCTGCTAATATTTAGCTTCGCTGTGAATTCCCTGTAGTGGGTTGAGCAAGTCACGACTGTTTATTTATCTGCGAAGTTGTATGTGAATGAATGGTAAAGCTTTATAATTATTGATTAATAAGGTTATTAAAGGCTAAGGTACAGTAATCCCCCTCTCTTCTTGCAGAAACCTGATTCTGCGGCACCCCATAGCTGTTTCGGGTGAGACTGCAACTTGCGTGCAGGTTGTTGCCGAAAGGGCCAACACTGTGGGTCTTTTGTTGGTGTGACACTAAAGGATTAAACCCAGGTCTGCCCTATTGCCCAACAAATTGGTTCCGTTGTCGGTTGAACTCAGTACCTGCTCAAGAGGGGTTTACATTGTACCTCAAGGGCTATGTTCTGGAGGCCCTCTGTGAAGGAAATCAGTGATTGGTTTGCTGAGATCTGTTTGAAATTTGCACAGCAAGAGAACGCCAATCCACGGTGTAGTGCAAGTGACTTTTTACAAAGGTATGTTTTTTGTGATACTTATGAAATTTTCTTTGGTAGTATCCACATAGAGTTGCACCAGTGGTTGTCTAGGTTAACAGAGAAAAGGACGAACTTCCAAGCTCGACAGGTTCCCGCGTGGACCCCGACGAGGGTCAATCTTGTGCAACACGTGAACAACGAGGTATCCCGCGCTGTTGATTTTTGGACGACGCGAACGTTGGAAGCTTTTGTGACGGAGTTTGCCCTTGACGCAAGTAGCTCCTTCAGCGAAGCTGAACGACAGTTCTTCAAAGGGCCCCGCGGTAAGTTTTTGAATTTATTAAGCTTAAGGATTAAAATACTATTGGATGAAAAGTGTATATTGCTATTTGAATCAGACTATTAGTTTAGTCGTACTAACATATGTTTGCAAGTGACACTCCCTTCGACGAGCAAAGTGGGTTGCTGTGAAACGGAAAAAGGTATAAGAGAGATTTTGACCCCTCTTCCTTAGGTTAGGCTACCGCATCCACCCCTGTAAACCCTAAAGAGTCAGATTCTGAAGAAAACCCTTCGATTGGAAACCCTCTGGTCACCCCGCAACGCTGCTCCGCTACCCCTGAAATTCCATCGCAGTCTGAGAGTCAACCAGGCCCGAGTATTCCGGCCATAGGCCAGTCTGCCCCCATAAATCCCCCCCCATCGACGTCCTGTCCCCCTCCCAACCCCCCCAGAAACTCCATGGCCCACCTCGTTGATGACATTAAACTCCCCATCTTTAAAGGCACGGGATCAGAGGGCCCAGAATAGTTATGGTTTCTTTGTGAAGCAGTATGGAATGCGAAGAAAATTACAGATCCGGATGTGCGAACCGCGTAGCTCATTTATTCCTTTCGGGACCGGGCTCTGACATGGTTCATGAAATTTTCCAGCACTCAGAGCCCTACTTTAGGCGAGATCAAGGTGGCCATAATCAAAGAATTTAAGAAGCCTAAATCGGAGTCTCAAAGCATCACTGAACTCAAGGAAATTCAATAGCGACGTGGCGAATCAGTGTGGGACTTTGATTAGAGATTCAAAGTTCTACTGGACCAAGTCAGCTTTACCATTAGTACTGTGCAGCACAAGGAATGGTTTATTGCATCATTGTTACCACATATCAGAACTCCACTCATGCAACAGAAGGTTGCTGACCAGCAAGAGGCTCTAGAAATCGCAATGAAGCTAGAGACTGCCCCTGTCGGAGATGACTATGGTATTGCTCAAATCCAAGCGCAGCTAGCCGCGATGGCCCTAGAACTTCACAAGATGAAAAAGGGAAAACCTGATCGCGAAGAGGTTTGGTGTACGCAATGTTAGACCGAAGGTCACGACAAGGAACGGTGCCCTCTGGTAAACAAGTACTTGTAGACAGGTGTGCCGAACCCCTTTCCACCACAAGTTCTCTATTATGAGCTCTGCAGAATGACAGGTCAGCACTGACCTGAGAACTGTTACCTGCTGCAAAGGTATGGACAGGGACCTAAGCACTCCTACTGTAATTTTTGCAAATCTGTAGGTCATAGTGAGTATGAGTGCCGCACCTATGATGCTTACCAGGTGCACACTGAAGGCCCAAGTAACGATAGTTATGGTTACCAGGGGGGTGCCTCTGGATGAGGTACTTCTGGAGGCTGTGGTGGCATGGCCGGGCGAGGCCAAAGCCAATTCGTGTGTTACAATTGTAACCAAGATGGGCATTTGGCTCGCGACTGTCGGAACCACACTATGACGTGTCGATATTGCCGCGCAGTAGATCATGTGATTGAGCAATGCCCCCAGTTGATAGCTAAGATTCAGGCACGACAGACTACCCCTACTCAGAACCTCAAGATGATTTCTATGGAGCCCCGCCATACTGTGGCCATCAATGTCATTACAAGAAGTAGAGTTACGACACACATCCAAAATATGCCAAACCGACCTGTCGAAGCTCTAGTTCGTAAGGCTCCTGAGAAAATCCCTGCATTTGATATCATCAGAGAGAAAGAGACATTCCTAGAGGCCAAGAAAGATTTTGCTGGCCCGAGCCCACCCAGCGCGCCTGCGCAGCCTCAGTCACCGCCCCACGAAGCCTCGCTGGATAAAGTAAGTATATTGTCTACCTTTTTACAAAGTTGCCTCAAACGTTTAAGAAATCAAGATGCTCTGAATGAGCTGCAGAACGCCATAGCTTCCTGTGAATCTCTGCAAAGCTGTGGTCGGGACAAAACTGTTCATCGAGTCAGCAGGACCGGCAGGGAAATGTGATTGAATGCTCAGATAGGGGCATATGATATGACCGATGTTATTCTGGACTTAGGGTCTGATGTAAATGTTTTAACCAAACAAACCTGGGAACAAATGGGGAAACCTACCCTTGTCTGGTCCCCTATACAGTTGAGGCTAGCCAACCAGCAAAAGATTGTACCTTTAGGAATATTCTTGGATCTCCAAATAGATATTGATGGAGTCAGCACCTTCATGGACTTTGAATTAATTGATATCATTGATGATAGCAACCCTTACTCGGCCCTGCTAGGAATTGAATGGGAAATGGCAAATGCCGTAGTCATCAACCTAAAGAAGAGACAGATGGTCTTCGAAGGGAAAGACTTCAGGGTCATCCTGCCCCTGGATCCTTCACAAGGGGAACGGTACACAAAGCCACTCCGACATGAGGATCAAGCTGATGTGGAACCCATCTCTACTATCACTGCGCAGGCAGAAGGTTATGAGGATCCTCCGGCCGCAGGGTGGGAGTCTAGTAGCTCCTGTATGACGTACTCTGAAGATGAATTAGAAAGCTGGCAACACCGATTATCTGAGCACCATAGGGGCCACAATGTCTGCCCTACCAAGTCTCTCAGATGGGTCGACTCACAACCCAAAACTATACCTGTGTATGATGGTTCGACAGATCCTGAACCATTTATTGTACAATTCTCGTATTAGATACCTGACCTACAGAAAATGGAGGCCCTGGAGTCAGCATTCAGAGCCACAGCAGTCAGATGGTGGACAAGCCATAAGAAGCAGATCCCTACCTGGGAAGCATGTCAGAAGCCCCTTCGCCTGAGGTTCTCAGACCAGTTGGCAAAGGCGTGAAGCAAGTTTGATGGAAAAACTTGCCCCCAGGACCACTTAAGCAAATGCTACAAGGCATGGAAGTATGTACCTCAAGATGAGTGGGTACATAGATTTGTGCACACGCTGGGACCATTAGCGAAGAACTGGTACGCGGAGGCTGAAATTCGCCAAGATATTGTAAGTTGGGACTGTCTTGTTCATAGCTTTATCAATACTTTCTCTACTAATGATGTCTGTCTAGCTCTAGACGCAGCTATCAGGATCATCCATACTAAGGTATTTAATGAACAAGAAGTGACAAAAAATCGCCCTGATTGGGCCACACAAGAAGCCCTCGCAGTCGAATGTTATAACTTCACAGTCGACAAGGAGGAGGACCCGCGCCATCTTGATATCCCTAAGTTAGAAGGATACTGCGATGTGCATGGACTGGCAGTCGAAGTTCCTGAAGTGACGCAGCCCTTGAAGATGCGCACAGTTAACATTGGATTCGATGCACAGCCTAAGTTTGCTACCATTGGTGACTATTGGGATGACGAGATGGTAAGCAAGGTAACTCAACTTCTCCACGAATACCAAGATCTTTTTCCGACAAAGTTCTCTGAAATGAAAGGTATCTTGGGAGATATCGGTGTAATGAAGATCCCCCTGAAGCCTGATGCGAATCCTGTGAAGCAGCACCCTTATAGATTGAATCCAAAATACAAGGAAAAGGTTAAGCTGGAGTTGGATAAGATGCTTGCTGCAGGAATAATCGAACCTGTTGAAGAATCTGAGTGGGTCAGCCCTATGGTCGTCCAGGAGAAGAAGACTAAGGGTGAAATCCGAATCTGTGTCGATCTAAGGAAACTCAATGATGCCTTCCTGCACGACCCTTTTCCCACTCCCTTTACAGATGAAGTGCTCGGCAATGTCATAGGTCAAGAAATATACTCTTTTACCAATGGTTTTTCTGGCTACCATCAGATCTGAATTGCTCCAGAGGATCGACATAAGACAAAATTTTCTACCGAAATGGGATCCTTCCAGTATACTGTCATGCCCTTCGGGTTGAAGAATGCACCTGCCATATTTTCTCGAGTAGTCATCTCCGCGTTTAAAGAATACATCCATAAATTCTTAGAATTTTACTTTGATGATTGGACTATTTTTGGGCTAGTAAAAGACCATATAACTAGTTTGAGACTTATGTTGGATAAATGCAGACAGCACCAAATCTCCTTGAACTTAAAAAAGTGAATTTTCTATGCACCCTTTGGCATTCTACTTGGTCATGTGGTATGTAAGCAAGGATTGATGATGGACCCTGCGAAGATCGCTATTATTGTGAACCTGCCACCTCTGAAGTCTGTCAAACAACTCCGCACAACGCTTGGTCACACCGGTTACTACAGGAAATTTATCCAAGGATATGCCAAGATTACCGCCCCAATGGAAAGGCAGCTAAAGAAAGATATTAAGTTCGAATGGACACCAGAATGCCAAGCAAGCCTCCACATTCTGAAAGAAAAAATGGTCACTGCCCCTATCCTAGTATTCCCTGACTGGAACAAGGAGTTTCATGTGCATGTTGATGCATCCTCTCTTGCTTTAGGTACTGTGCTCGCTCAGGCAGGTGAAGGTAATATCGATCACCCTATCTCTTTTGCCAGCAGAAAGTTGTCTACAGCAGAGAAAAATTATACTACGACATAATGAGAAGGTCTTGCTATGGTATATGCATTACAAAAATTTCGACATTATCTGCTAGGTTCTCATTTTAAGATGTTTACTGACCACCTTGCTTTGAAGTACTTGGTTAACAAACCTGTGCTAGGTGGAAGAATATGCAGATGGTTAATTCTATTTCAAGAATATGATTTTGAGATCATTGTTAAGCTTGGAAGACTTAACCTAGGACCTGACCACTTGTCGAGGCTCGAGTCAGGCGAAGAACCTACCAATTTGGACGAAGGCCTCCCCGATGCACAATTATTTGCTATCCAGATAGTTGATGAATATTTCCAGGATATTGTTCAGTATTTGTCCACAGGTATCCTCCCTCCAGAGATGACCACACAGCAGAAGAAGCAGTTGGTGGTTCGAGCCGCGGACTTCACTTTAATAGCAGGACAGCTGTATAAAATGGGACCAGATGAGATACTGCGCAGATGTGTTTTGGAACACGAAAAACCTCTAATATTGGCTGAAGCACACTCTGGTGCAGCAGGAGGTCACTATGCAGGCAAAGCCACAGCGCAGAAGATTTTGACAACCGGCTTATGGTGGCCCACACTTCACAAAGATGCAAGAGAATATTGCCATAGCTGCGACATCTGTCAGAGGATAGGTAAACCATCTAGGAGGGATGAAATGCCCCTAGCTCCGCAAGTAGCATTACAGGCCTTTGACAAATGGGCCATTGACTTTGTTGGTCCTATCAACCCCCTGCGAAAAAGTCAGGAGCCAGATACATCATTACAACAACTGATTATCTTACCCGTTGGGCCAAAGCTCAACCAGTCAAGACCTGTAGCACTGCTACTGCTGCAAAGTTCATCTTCGACAACATCTTATCCAGATTTGGGTGTCCCAAAGTTCTTATGAGTGATCAGGGGTCACATTTCCTGAACAAGACTATTGAAGTATTGACTGAAGAATTTCAGGTGTATCATCAAAAGAGTACCGCATATCACCTACAAGCAAACGGGACTGTTGAAGCTTTTAACAAAATCCTTGAGCATGCCTTGACAAAGGTTTGTAACGCTAACAGGAATGATTGGGATCTTCAAATTCCAGCAGTGCTATGGGCTTACAGAACTACTTGCAAAAAGTTGACAGGCCATACACCCTTTCGACTAGTTTATGGGCAAGAAGCTGTCATGCCCATGGAATAAATTGTTCCTAGCCTCCAGATATCTGCTTTCACCGACATGGATGACCCAGCCATAATCACAGAGAGACTGAAACAGATATTAGAACTTGAAGAGGATAGATTTGTCGCAAGCTTCCAACAACAGGTGCAGAAAGCTCGAGAAAAAGCATGGCATGACAGACACATCAAGAAGAAACATTTTCAGCAGAGTGATCTTGTGCTTCTTTATGATAGCAAATTCATGAAGTTCCCAGGAAAGTTTAAGACACATTGGAAAGGACCGTATGTAGTACAGAAAGTTACTGATGGGGGCGCAGTCCAGCTAGCTAAGTTAAATGGTGAGCTTTTTCCCTCTATGATAAATGGGAGCCGCTTAAAAAAGTACACGGACAGGCCAGGTACTCAGAAAAGGAGGTAGCACCAAGCAAATAAGCGAAGATGCTCATAGCATTATGGATTATCGTAGTCTGTTTTGTCTAAAGGATGCGAAGCTACAGGTTGGTCATAGGTCGCAGGGTTAGACTGTGTCTAAGTCGAAGGTTGTCAAGGTGTGTCGCAGCCCAAAATGTGATGGATGGGACATACTGCATTCGGCGGCGCTGGCACGAGAGCTGCTCTCATTACTTGTCATAATGAGATTTTGGGAAAATCCGGCGCTGTGCGGAGAAGATTTCCGAAACTTCATCAGATTTGGCGTCATCACTGCACCATTATGACAAATTCTGCCTCAGGATTCTATAAGAAGCCATCTCAACCTGTGTTTTCTGTCTTAAGCACATCTGTGAGATATTCAGCCCAAACCATGTCGAACGACTGTAAAGTTCAGGAGCTAGTACGAGAAGTAAGGGACAGAGGTCTGCAGCACCTTCTAAGTACTCCGCCAGTACAACACTACTTGGCTAAGTACATCGACAGGCAGGAGTTTGCTCTAAATTTGCAAAGACAGACAGGAGTTTTCTCTAATGTAGAGCAACAAAGGGCATGAGGCCTCGCAGAAAGACTCTGGGGAATCCCGCCATGCAATATTTTGGCGTAGCAGAACCATGGCAGCTATATTCCTTCTGCAGTGTGACACGCAATCCCAGGGGACCCCAAAGTTGTGGATGGTCAGGCATCAGCAATTGGAGTGAAGGATGGTGTTGCAGGTGGATCACGATGGCTTTCATCAGCAAAACTTCTGCAAAGGACAGAAGTAGGCAGCCAGCAGTAGCATGGAGAGCTTCAGCAAGCAGTACACTATGCTTTGTCAGCGAAATTATGCCACCAGAGAAATTGAAGAGTGTCCCAGGATGGGCCACTGGTGAGTCTTAGGGGCTTGTTGGGACGCGCACCCTAACGACCCTTAAGATGGATAACTCCACGAGTGTGGACTCAGAATAGTCTTAGGGGTGTCAGGGTTGAGTCAAAGTCTTCTGTAATAAACCCATGGTTTAAGTCCAGGGTTTAGGGTTGGGGTGCCCATGGTTTAAGACCATGGTTTTGTAAAAATGCGTAGGATAAATAAGCGCTTGTGTAAAGAAGAAAGGTTAGGTTTTATGATGTAAGAAAGATTAAGGCGAAGCTAAGGTTGATTTTGTAAGGAAAGGTTAAGTCCCAGCTGTGTGCGTGGACGACCTCTGCAGCTATGTGCGCAGAGGGTTTTTGTAAAGAAGATTGAGGAAAGACCTGCAGCTGTGTGCGCAGGGGCCTGCTGCTGTGTGCACGGCTTTTTAAGGACTGAAGGGATCTGCAGCTGAGTGCGCAGATCAAACTGTGGTTTTGTAGCAAGTTGAATAAAACATAGTTTGTGGACGTAGCCCCTACACTGGGGGTGAACCACGTTATATCCGGTGTTGTGGTTTCTTGTGATGTTTCTGTTTCTGTTTCTATTGTCTTTTATGTACTAATAACTGTATACATCTGATAAGTTAGATCGCTACTAATATTTAGCTTCGCTGTGAATTCCCTGTAGTGGGTTGAGCAAGTCACGACTGTTTATTTATCTGCGAAGTTGTATGTGAATGAATAGTAAAGCTTTATAATTATTGATTAATAAGGTTATTAAAGGCTAAGGTACAGTAATCCCCCTCTCTGCTTGTAGAAACCTGATTCTGCGGCACCCCATAGCTGTTTCGGGTGAGACTGCAACCTGCACGCAGGTTGTTGCCGAAAGGGCCAACACTGTGGGTCTTTTGTTGGTGCGACACTAAAGGATTAAACCCGGGTCTACCCTATTGCCCAACAGAACCTCAGAGTGTGAGGTGTGTATAAATGAGGGAGAGCTCCTCCCTATTTATACCCTTTCAAGTCATTGACCAAACATAAGACTGGGGCCCACATATCTCCCCTAACAGGGCCAACTTCTCCCAGAGAAGCTCCAAATACACATTACATGATGTTACACTGGGGACTATTGCCCCGAATTACAATGGAGGTTGTACCCATGGGGGCTTCACTTGTTGGCCAATATCCTATCATGTTAGTTCATACTGTGGGTTTTAAAATTTTCAAAAATCGAACCAATATATTGTAGGTATTGGGGGGTTGAGGGGTTTAAGGTGGGGGTGGGTAGGGTGGTTTATAAGGATTGAGGTATAAAAAGGGGTGGGGAGGAGGTTTTAAGTATTGGGAGGGGGTTTCAACAAAAATAGTTTGGGTCAATATCTCTCAAAATTAAGGGTATTCTTTAATATCCCACGTTCGCACGTGCTATGTGAGAGGTTCACTAAGTGAAGTCCCCATGGTTGTACCTGAAGGTATAAACACAATTAAGACATCTCTCAAGGGTGTACACACATCCCCAATGGGGGTAAAACAACATACAATGATAGTATACATCATAATATCTTTAGAAGTTACAAATACATCAACACTCCCTCTTAACTAGGAAGGTATTCTCTCTCTTCATAGTCATCAACACATCTGGTCAAGTCTTTGTCACAGAGTCATAGAGTCATCATCATAGCTGCTGCCATCATCATATTATTATTTGATCATCATACCATACTATCTGTCATCAAAAGTTTCTACATAGATAACCCTTTTTCATGCTGGATGTAGGCCTAGTCCTCTGCCAGGTCTTTATCACATCTCAAGAAACCATCATGTAGGAACTATCCAGGACCTTATTTACATTGCCAAATCAATAACCTGCATCTTCTACCTTATTCTTGTTGTATCCATATCATCTCTTTTGTCCTACACAAGTCAAAACAAAAAAACAAACAAAGCATCCACGGTCAACTTGCATTCCATCAGAGAACCGCCTAGGCGCACCTCTCGTGTTTCATGACCTTATCATCTCAACATGGGAACAAACATATATGTATATATATGTAAGGATTGATTACGACCCAATAAAATACTGCATTAGGATCTTTTACATTCTATGTCAACTTGAAGGGATTACATCTGAACAACCTGCGTCCATGATATATTTTTTTTAGATAACCTTCGGGGTGTATTACATCCAAGTAAACTACGTACCACACCAGGTCTCATTTTAACACTCAGATAACTCATGAGGTGTATTGCATCTGAATAACTGTGTACCACTCTAGGTCTCATTTTTACATTTTAATAACCCGTCACAGGACTGATTACATCCAAGGATAACCTACAAGCTTCGTAAGGACTGATTACATCCAAGGACAACCTACATGACTGATTACGTCCAAGCATCTTGTTGAACCAAGATTTTTTCTTCTTGGAAAACTTGTATCATTTCCCATGTGAGTTATTATGATTCCGTAACATATCAGGATTGATTACATCCAAGGATAACCTGCGAGCTTTGCTTGGATTGATTACATCCAAGGAAAACCTAGAGGATTGATTATGTCTAAGAAACCTACGATCTTTACCAGGATTTTACGCTCAAACAACCTGTCTCTCTAGATATGCTAGAAAACATCACTCCCTCTTTCGAGGGATATCGATCTGGATCACACCAAATCATTCTATGAAGTACTCGAAATTGAGTCTCGCAATAGGCTTGGTCAACACATCGACTATATGCTCCTCTGTTGCCACGTACTAGAGCTTCATTGATCCTCTTTGCACCATATCCATAATATAGTGGAAATTGATATCGATGTGCTTCAACTTTTCGTGGAACAAATTATTTTCTGATAGCTTCATGCAACTCTGGTTATCAGAGAAGATACAAGTCACATCCAACTGGAGATCAAACCAGTGAGATAGAATATTTTGAAGCCACACTTTCTCTCAACTAGATGAGCAAGCGAAAACATAATCTGCTTCGACTATACTTAGCAACACACATGATTTCTTCCTAATGAACCAGGAGATCATGCCAGATCCCAATCTGAAGCAACAACTAGAGGTGATCTTCTTGTCAGTGGTGCTACCTGCCCAATCTGAATCAACATAACCATGTAGGTTAGTCCTCTGATTCAAATCATGTTTGATCCCATAATTCACTATACCTTTTTAGGTACCTCAATATATGATTTGCAACTATTAGGTGAACATGTCTCGGATCCTTCAGGAACTAGCTCTAGGTGTTCACCGCAAAGCATATGTCTTGTATTGTATTTCTCAGATACATCAATGAGCCAACCATATGATGATACATCGTGGCATTGACCTTATCAGATGAAGCATCCATCAGAAGCTTCAAGTTAGATTCCATAGATGTGGCCATTTCCTTGTAGTCCATCATTCTAAATCTCTTCAAAATATCCACTACATATTTTCATTGACCAAGGAGATCCCATTTGTAATCTCCCACACCTCCATGCCTAAGAAGTAGTGCATCATTCCTAGATATTTCATCTTGAACTTTGTATCAAGTCTCCTCTTTGCATCTGTAACTAGTTTATCTTTGCCTATTAGAAAAAATCCATTGACATATAACACAAGTATCACTGGTATTCCATATTCCACATTGAAGTAGAGGTTGGAATATTCTTCACTCTTGGTAAATCCCAAGTTCATCGGGAAGCTATCCATCCTGCCGTATCATGTCCTCGGTGCCCATACAAGGCCTTCTTCAATTTTCACACATGGGTGTTCCTATCATCTATCTCGAATCCCAGTGGTTGTTCCATGTACGTTTCCTCCTCAACTACACCATTCAAGAAATATGTCTTGATATCGATCTAGTGTATTTTCCATTTCATAACTGCTGCAAAAGTAAGTATGGTCCTAATGGAAGTGTAACTTTCTATACGTGCAAATGTTGCTTCATAGTATATGCCTTATTTCTCTGAGAATCCTCATGCTACAAATATCTCCTTGTATTTCTCGATGCTTCCATCTATAGCATGCTTGATCTTGTAGATCTACTTCGAAGTCATGACATATTTCTTCTCCACTCTCAGAAAAATATCCCATACATCATTCTTCATGATCGAATGATATTCCTCAATTATCGCATCCTTCCATTATTTCTTATCTTGAGCCTCTTCATAGGTAGACGGTTCTCTGTCAATGATGTCACACAACAGATCCACATAGCTATGGTAGGTATTTTCCCTTTTTCTCTCCATGTATTCCTTCTGGAGCGGCATACCTTTCAGCTTCTTGCATGAGCTTTCGTTCCCATGCTGGTTTCCTCTTGTGGGAGTCCTTCTCAAGGAATCTATCTATCGACTCTTGCGGCTTTGTCATGTCATGATCTTCATGGTCCTATAGAATTTATTCTCAAATATCCATATCTTGGCCTCTCATCTCTTTATGTTCCTCAACCTCCTGAGTGGGTGTCCTCTTGGATCTGAGGTATGCCAAGTCTTCATCAAAGGTTACATCTCTATCGATGTCAATCTTATTGAATCCTAAGAAGTATATTCGGTAGGCCTTTGATGTGTCACTGTATGCTATGAAGATACCCTTCCTCCTTGAAGGATCGAGCTTGGTCCTTTTCTCCTTTGGGATATGTATGTACACTGGGCAACCACATATTCTCATATGGATGAATTTGGGTTTCTCTCCTGAGAAAGCCTCTTTAAGAGTCTTATTGTCAAGTACCTGATGAGGAGTATGCCTCTCTACATACATATTTGTTCTTGCTACCTCCTCCCAAAGGCGCATAGGAAGATCCCGATCATGCAAAATAGGATTTTCTACCTCCATGATGGTTTCATTCTTTTGTTCCACAACCCCATTATGTTGAGGATTGTATGGAGTTCTCAACTCCCTCTTAATCCCAGACTCTCTACAAAGTTCCTTGAATTCTTCTGAAGTGAACTCTATGCTATTATCTGGTAGTAGAGTCTTGATCTAAATATCTGTTTGGTTCTCGTCCAAGGCTTTATATTCCTTGAACTTACTAAAAACATCACTTTTCCCTTTGAATAAATATATCCAAGTCTTACGTGAGAAATAATCTATAAATGAAACATAGTACAAATACCCACTTAATGAGCTAGAAGACATGGGTCCACATACATTCGAGTGTACTATCGTCAGTATTCCTTTATCCTTTCTCTCACTATTGGGAGACGTCTTCTTCGCATCCTTTTCAAATTCCTTCATGGTTTTCCTGGATCTCTGGAAGTCCCAAGATTTCTTTGCTAGATATTGGAAGTGCCCTATCGTTCACATATGCAAGCCTTATGTACCATAGTTCACTTGGTTCAATCAACTCTTGAACCAGTGCTTGTTTAAGATATCCCTTCAGCTTGTACAAGCCTTCATCTTCTTCTCCAATCATTGTTTGATCCTCTATTGTCTTTCCTCTGGGCCCCATCAGAACTTGTCCATCAACAAAAGAAACACTAATCCCTTTTGCATCTAGTGTAGAAATGGAGAGATGACTCTTCTTCAATCCTGGAACATATAGCACATACTTCATCTTTAGATATTTCCCAGAGTCAAGCTTGTATGAAGATTTTCCACTCCCTTTAATGGGGTATTGATAGTCATCCCCAAGTTTGACCTTAGGAGGTGAGTCATGTTTAGACATATTAACGAATGATTTCTTGTATCACGTCATATGTTTAGAAGCTCCACTATCGACAGTCCAGTCATTGATTCCGTGTGAGATAGTTCTAGTAAGTGTAGATTATTAGCACATAATCTTCATCTGAATCATCCTTCTCTCATCTGAATTTTTTTTTTGTTGGTTCATCATCTTCGGAAACATGATCATGGTGTCTTGTTTTCCTGATGGGACAATATATTGCAACATATCCCTTTTCATCACAAGTATATCATTGAACATTTGAAGTATATGTTTTGGTCTTCTTCAATTTCTTGTCCTTCTTCTTGTTGTGATGAAAGTTCTCCTTATTCTCCTTCTTCTTGAATTTCTTCCTAGTGTGAACCATGAGAGATTGATATTCAATTGCTCCCATATTCTCTTCTCTTGTCACAATTCTAACTTCTTCTTGTACACATTCTTCTCAAAGTCCACTGAAAGAGATGAACTTCATTATTGCACAAATTACTTGAATGAATGAGTCCCATGATCTAGGGAGACCAATCAAGGTAGTCATTACAATTTCTCCTTCTTTGACATTTTATTCAACCTATTCAAGTTGTTCTTTGATGTGAGCAACCCTTGTGAAGTAATACTATATAGTTTCGGAGATATGTATCTTCACATTCTTCAATTGGTTCCTTAAAGTCATCTTTCAGTTGATGTTCTTTCCTTCGAACATATTTGTCAAAGCATCATACACTTCTTTCGGTGTCTTGAATCAAGACACACGAGGGATGAGGTGTTCCTTAATAGAATTTGCAATGATTCTCTTATCCTTATCCATGCTTCTCTTATGAGAATCCTTAGCCTCATCTCCCTCTAGTTCTGGAACCTCCTTAGTGATGTACTGATCCAAATCATTTTCTTCAAGAATCAGGGATATTTTTTACTTCCATGCTCAGAAGTTACCAACCCCTCCAAGCTTATGCTCAAGCTGAGTATGATGAGTCATCTTTTCAAATGAGAACCTCAAATGGAAATAGAAAATATTTATATCTTACCGATTTGAGGTGTCTGACCTGGTTCCAAGGCTAGCTGACCTAGGGTTTGTTAGAGAAACCCTAATTTTCCAAACTTGGAGTTTGGGAATTCTATTTGGAAAGAAAGATGTGCCTCCTTGAGGTGAGTTTCTTAGCTAGGTCACTTTCTGAAAACTGAGGTGGGAAGCCTCCAAAACTTGATGCCTTAGTTCCTCCGGACACCAGTGATAGGGTAAAAAATGAAACTTCTTCAATTCAGAAACTGTCTTAACCAAAATATGTGCCCTACCGAGGTGAGTTAGCCTAGCATTATTTTCTTGATGATATATGGAGGGAAAACCTTGAACTAGGAAGCCCTGGTTTCTGCCGGTGCATGGTGACTTCTTTCATAGAGGCTCTGATACCATGTTAGTTTTTCTTTAGATATGATTAGATTATCAAGGATATTTATTTGAAAGAATAACAAGTACAACAAGATCCATAAGATATAAAATATACACGAGACCCAAATATTTTCACCGGGGAAACCATAAAGGAGAAAACCTTGCAAAATTCCTTAGAATAGTAAGATGATGAAAATCACTAATAATAAGTATTCAATAGATATCTGTCTCTCCATTTTCTCTCTCTCTCTCTCATGCGAACTTGAGAGTGTGTGTTGGAGACATTTACCACCATACACACTCATTTTGGTTAATTTGGACTAGTTAAACCACTATCCTAAGTATTATTGACTTAATTGACATCATAGGAGCACTAGATGACATCAACTAGATCACAACCACACCTACCTTTAGTCAAGGAGGCTAACTTATCCTTCTCCTACATTCAAGGAGGCTAGTTGGAGCACTCCAGGGGTGATATAAGTGTCATTAATGCCCCATATTGCTAACTAATGGTTGCAATTAGTTAAACAGAGCAGTGAAGGCACCTTCCTTTATTAAATTGATTATTTATTGATTATTTAATGAACTGGAGTCAACATTATTTATTGATTATTTAATGAACTGGAGTCAACAGGGGCGCCTCCAACCACTTCTGGTGGTTAGTTACAATTCAGTTAACCTCATCGGGGTTCATTGGAGTCATTGATGTGCTACCACTTGTTGGTTGGCTTGCAGTGACATGTGTCTGAGCTAATTTTAGTTAGACTCAGTCATTTATTGCACTCCGACTTTAGTTAGGGATCAGTTGAGTCAATTAGGGTTTTTATCAGTGGTTAACTTGAGTGTTGGCTATGGATTACATTAAGTTAAGCTAGACTCACTCATTCAATTCGAATGAAATCCTTGGGAATTGGAATTGCTTTGTCATTCATGCTTGTAGCATGATCATTGTATTGTATTACTCATTCTTTGTGTGAATATATAGAGTGGCTACTCATTTTGTAGAACTATTACTCCATTTTCATGCCTTATTGTTATTAATCTTTGATGAGACTGTGTTTTAGTCCCTAGATTACTATGATAGATTAATATGGTATCAGAGAACACAACAGGATGAAGCTCATATCTCTCAAAAACAAGGTTTTTGACAGATCTTGCATCAAAATTGAGCAATAGCTCAAAAATCCAACACTGCACCAGAAGCCAAGGCTTACCACTTAATACCCCAAGTAAGGAACTTGTTGATCAAGCTTGCTTGATTGATTATGCTAGGTGTGATGAAAGCCTAAAATGTGCAGGCTATCTGACCTTACATTGCCCTTTTTGTTGTAATTTTCAGGTTTTTAACAGGTGAAAGCATTCACTCCAGCAGATTCAGATGGCTTCTATCGTAGATATTTTCACTCTGTTCAATTTCCATTCATGGAAAGGAGACATGGAGATCCAACTACATGCTAGAGGACTCTATAGGGTCACTATGGACACTGAAGAAGAGTCTTCTTTTGTGACAGACAAAGCTATATTCTTGAACAAGTAGGATGAAGCATTCGGTTTCTTGTGCCTCTTTGTTTCCCAGGATCTTCTTTTCCATCTTTCGGGATTGAAGAATCCAAAGGAAATATGGGACAAATTGGAAACCCTGTATGGAAAGCAGGATGATTTGAGAGTTTACCAGCTTGAAAATAAATTGATGTCTCTCCTCCCTTCCAATTTCGATACCTTGAATGACTTTTTCACAAAGTTCAAGCACATTGTCTTACTGTTGAAGCAATGCAAAGTGGAGAAGGAGGATGATCAGCTCATCCTCACCATACTCTCCAAACTTGGAGCTGATTATTCAATTTTTGTCTCTACATTTCATGCAGGGAAGCTCACAACCCCTGGATGGAAGATTCCTACACTCAATGCCTTCATTAAGTCTCTAACAAGTGAACATGATAAGCTTGTCCAAATGGGGATCATCATATCCTCCCGTGATGAAGCCTTCCATGTCTTGGGGCCCAAAGATATGAAGGGTAAAGGAAAGCAGTAGAAGAACCCAAAAAATAAATTTGAAGCTCCTAAGCTTAAAGTTGAAAACCAACAGCATGATGAGTCTTTCGGCTCAAAGAAGAACAAAGGAAAAGGGAATCATGGAAAGGAAAAGTTCAAGTGTTCATACTGTGGGAAGGGATTCCACCATGAACATGCCTGCATGAAGAAGAATATTGATGAAGCTACCTCTCTCCTTGAGAGAAATCACATCAATATTTCGGAAAGCTTTCGGAGGAGAGATCAGCAAGATTAGGAACCACTACATGAAGGAGGTCATGCCCTCATGGCAAGCACTTCGAAGTCCAAAGCACTCTTGATTGATTCTGGAGCTTTGAACCACATGATGGCTGAAAGAGACTCCTTCGCATCCTTGGAGGTTGGAAAATCCATTCCTATCCACATGGGAGATGACTCCACCATCATTTTAGAAGGACAAGGTACAGTTGATCTTGAAAATGGCTATTTTCAAATGTTTTGTATGTACCGTCTCTTAGATGACACATACAGGAGTGCCTAAGAGAGTATATTTCATCCCAAATGATGTTGAGATAACGGAACTTGCATCCAGGAAACTTGTTGCTAAAGGCCTTGTAAACCATCATGCAAAAGCCTATGAGTTTTCCCACTTTGAGGCAGATGCAAAGCCCACCGCACTGCTAACTCATGGAAATGAAGTTAGTAGGTTGTGGCATGAGAGGTTTGGACATATCAATTTCAAATATTTGTAGAAATTATAGAAAAAATCCTTGGTTTAAGGCCTCCTGGCCATCAAGGAAACCACTGGAATTTGCAAGGGCTATGTGGTTGGAAAACATCCTGAGCACAAGTTCGAATGGGGGAAGGAAAACCGAGCTACATGCCTCTTGGGGTTGATACATTTTGATATCAGCAGTCCAATGCCTATCACATTCATCAATGGATCAAGGTATCTTCTAACTCTTATTGATGATTTTTCAAGGTACACATGGGTCTTGTTTCTCAAAAAGAAGCCTGAAGTATGTGAAAAATTCACTGAACTGAAGGCCTTGATCGAGAATGCCTCTAGGATTCAGATCAAGATCTTGAGATCTGATAATGGTAGGGAGTATGTAAATAATGAGTTGCTGCACATATTCTCCCAAAGTGGTATTCAGGTCCAACATTCAATTCCCTACACTTCTCAGCAGAACGGTGTAGCGGAAAGGAAGAATCGGTCTCTCAAAGAGATGACCACCTGTATGTTGGAATCAAAGAAGTTGGATGAAAATTTGTCGGATGAAGCCATGCATGTTGCAGCATACATTTATAACAGAGTGCCACACTCATCCATGAAAGGGAATACCCCTTTCAAATCATACTTCAGACACAAGCCGAATGTGTCGAACCTGCGGGTGTTTGGGTCCACTGCATGGGCCCGAATTCCACTTGATAAAAGGAGGGCTTTGCAACCGCAAAGCATAGAATATATATTTATTGGGTATCCTGATGAATCAAAAGGTTTCAAGCAACTAGTTATCAAAACAAAATATATCATCATCGAGAGAAGTGTTAAGTTTGACGATCCTCCTGAGGAGGTGGAACTAGTGAAGGAGAAAACTACTGAATTTCCTTCCTATTCTACTGAATATTTGGATGATGAAATTGGGGGTGATGACCATGATTTGGATCCTATGATTTTTGATATCAGTGTACATAAAAAATCATATGCTGAATCAGAACTTGAAGTACAAAATCATCTTCCCACATGGGCCTGACAGACACTCTCCTTCGTAGGAGATAACACTGGAAATCCGGATGATCCAAGGAGAACCCGGTCTGATTTCCAAAGAACAGGTATTGTGCTCTCTTGTAATGATAATTTACTATCTGAAAATTTTTATTTGATGATTATTTCAGACCCAAAATCCTACTACCATGCTCGAAAGGATCCGAGATGGCAAGTTGCCATGGATAAAGAGATGAATTCTCTTCAGAAAAACACTACTTGGGAGCTAGTTTCTCTTCCTCCAGGAAGGAAATTGGTTCAATGCAAGTGGGTTTTTTGGACCAAGGTTTCTGCTGATGGAAGCACCTAAAAATATAGGCAAGAATAGTGGAAAAATGTTTCTCTTAGGTCCAAGGAGTGGACTACCATGAGACCTTTGCACTAGTTGCAAAAACGGACTCCATCCGCCTAGTTTTGGCAATTTCAGCATCTAAGCACTGGGAAGTGCATCATATGGTTGTTAATTCAGCCTTTCTACTTGGAGATATACATGAACCAGCCTGAGGGCTACATATATGATCCATCTTTGGTTTGCAAGCTAAAGAAGTCACTATACGGGTTAAAACAGGCTCCAAGAAAGTGGTATTCCAAGATGGATGCATTTATTCTCTTGCAAAACTTCCAAAGGTGTAGATCATATACAAATGTGTATATACAGAAGTCTGATGGTCATTTGATTATTATTGTTTTATATGTTGATGGCTTATTGATCATAGGTAGCACAGTTGCTTCTATTTCAACCATCAAAATTGCTCTCCACAATGCTTTTGAAATGAGCGATTTGGGGCTCTTAAAACAATTTTTGGGGCTCGAAATTGAGCAAAATTATGATGGGATAATGGTCACTTTGTACAAATACATATCATACCTATTAGTCAAGTTTAACATGGTTGAATGTTGGCCTGCACCAGTCCCTTTCCTTTCAGGGATTAGCCTTGAAGAAGGAAAAAGCACACCTCCCATGGACTGCACTATTTATCGACAACTGATTGGTAGCTTGTTGTACTTGACACATTCTCGGCCTGATATCTGTTACACCATGAATGATGTATCAAGATACATGTAGAAGCCCCATGATATTCATTGGAAGGAAGCCAAGAGGATCCTCCATTATATTCAGGGAACCAGGACCTACAGCATTCACTATGCTGTAGACTCTGAGCTAGAGCTAGTTGGATACACAGATTCTGATTGGGTGGGTGATTATATTGATTAGAAGTCTACTTCTGAATATGTGTTCATATTTGGTGGTGTCCCCATTTTCTGGTGTAGCAAACAGCAGGATTCCATAGCATTATCTTCAGCAGAGGTCGAGTATCAAGGAGCGGTGAATGCTTGCATCCAAGCAGTTTGGTTGCAAGACATTATTTCAGAGTTCGATCTTGGTAGTACTTTGTCCACTCTCCTCTTTTGTGACAATAAAAGTGCTATTAAGATATCCATAGATCCAGTTACCAAGCAGAGGACCAAGCATGTAGAGATACACATGCACTATATTAGAGAGCTAGTGCATGAGAGGACCATCATTCTGCAATACTGCTCGACTGATGAGCATATTGCAGACATCTTCACTAAGAAATATTCAGAAAAGAAGTTCAGTTACCTCCATTCACTGTTGGGGGTGATTCCATCAAGGTGATTAGACTACTTTCAGTGTTCAGCTTGAGGGGGGGTTTTTCCCACTGGGTTTTCCCTCTTTTCCTCACTTAGTTTGTTTTTGAGCATTGTTTCAATTTTAGTATTGTACAGGGTGACATATGGCCTTAGTTTCCAGGGCCCTAGCATTTTTATGCATTTTATGTTTTCTACTCCTCCTGAGTATAGCTTAAGGGGGGGTGTTGGAGACATTTACCACCATACACACTCATTTTGGTCAATTTGGCCTAGTTAAACCACTATCCTAAGTATTATTGACTTAATTGACATTAGAGGAGCACTAGATGACATCATCTAGATCACACCCACGCCTACCTTCAGTCAAGGAGGCTAACTTAGCCTTCTCCTACATTTGGGGAGGCTAACTGGAGCACTCTGGGGGTGATCTGAGTGTCATTAATGCCCCATATTGCTAACTGATGGTTACAATAAGTTAAACAGAGTGGTGAATGTTCCTTCCTTTATTAAATTTATTATTTATTGATTATTTAATGAACTGGAGTCAACAAGGGCACCTGCAGCCACTTTTGATGGTTAGTTACACTTTAGTTAACCTCATTGGGGTTCATTGGAGTCATTGTTGGACTACCAATTGTTGGTTGGCTTGCAGTGACATGTGTTTGATCTAGTTTCAGTTAGACTCAGTCATTTATTGCACTCTGACTTTAGTTAGGGCTCAGTTGAGTCAATTAGGGTTTTGATCAGTCGTTAACTTGAGTGTTGACTATGGCTTACATTCAGTTAAGCTAGACTCACTCATTCAATTCGAATGACCTCCTTAGGAATTCAAATTGCTTTGTCATTCATTCTTGCAACATGATCATTGTATTGTATTACTCATTCTTTGTGTGAATATACAGAGCGACTACTCATTTTGTAGCACTATTACACCATCTTCATGCCTTATTATTATTAATCTTTGATGAGACTGTGTTTTAGTCCCTAGATTATTGTGACATATTAATTGTGTGAGATGTGTATAAATGAGGGAGAGTTCCTCCCTATTTATACAATTTCAAGTCACAGACCAACATAAGATTGGGGCCCACATGTCTTCCCTAATAGGGTTGACTTCTCCCAGAGAGGCTCCAAATACACATTACATGATGTTACACTAGGTACTATTGCCCCGAATTACAACAAAGGTGGTACATCAAGGTCTAGACATAATTAAGACATCCTGCAAGGGGGTACACACATCCTCAATGGGGGTAAAACAACATACAGTGATAATATACATCATAATATCTTATGAATTTACAAATACATCAGAAAAAGGTGGTCAAGGTACCACACACAATAAGGGCATTAGGACCAAATAGAATATGAAGAGCCATAAGTTAACAAAATGGGTCACAACAATATGGTAAGGAAACCCCTAGACCCACAAGACCAAGGTGTACCGTAAGGGTGGAAAAACAACCCTTTTACCCATAGAGCCAACAATACCAATGAATTTAAAATTTCCGCTCTCTTAAGTTATATTGTCACATATATTTTTATCATCATTGTATAAGCAGAAGTAAATAACAAAGGTAGATCTAGAAAAGTACTGCTGTAATGAATTCATACATAATTTTCATCTCTTTCAACTTTAACATTCCACTGGTCATTGCATTAAAGTTGGTCCTTGAGATGAGTTATCAATTCCAATGTACAGAGCATAAACAGTAAAAACATTACAATGAATTTTAACTAATGAATAATAATTAAAGAATAATAATAATGCTAGATAGATCTAGTTTGGACTTGCCTTATACTCAGACATTTTGAGTTAGCTCATGTCACTGTAAGAAAAATCTATTAGAAGACATAACTTCAAAGAGAGAGAGACAGAGTTAGATTTTTGATGGTTTACGTTCACATTTCACTGTTGGAGCTCACAGGTTGGAGATAACGATTCACAATTCACAACACAATTCTAGAAGCCCTAGAAGAGGTACCATATGACCTTTGGTACCCTACTGTAAGTGTGATCAACTTTACAACAACAATAACCCTATGTGTCCAACAACTGTAAGGTTTATACTTCTTTCATGCCAAGATACTACAAGAATGAATTTATTGACATAATATATAAACTTGGCACGTATTCTAGAATGGTCACTTAGGAAACTCTAGGTTTTAGGGTGGTTACCATAAAAAACATAAAATAACGTTGAGTACAGTTAGAGTAGGGTACCAAAGGTCATGTGGTCACATAATAATAGAACAATAAAAGTAATAAGGTTAATAAATGACACCAAATATGGTCAAGGTACCACACACAATAAGGGCACTAGGACCAAATAGAACATGAAGGACCATAAGTCAACAAAATGGGACAAAACAATATGGCAAGGAAACCCCCATACCCACAGGACCAAGGTATATCATAAGGGTGGACAAATAACCCATTTTACCCATAGGGACAACAAAACCAATGAGTTTAAGCTTTCCTCTCTCTCAAGTTATATTGCCACATATATTTTCATCATCATTGTATAAGCATAAGTAAATAACAAAGGTAGATGTAGAAAAGTACTACTGTAACAAATTCATGCATAATTTTCATCTCTTTCAACTTTAATGCTCCATTGGTCACTGAATTAAAGTTGGTCCTCAAGATGAGCTATCAATTCCAATGTCCATAACATAAACAATACAAAAATTACAATCAAGTTTAACTAATGAATAATAATTAAAGAACAATAATAATGCTAGATAGATATGGTTTGGATCTGCCTTATACTCGGACATTTTGAGTCATCTCTTGCCACTACAAGGACAAGCTGTTAGAATACATACCTTCAGAGAAAGAGAGAGAGTTAGAGTGTTGATGGTTTAGGTTCACATTTCACGGTTGGAGCTCACGAGTTGGAGATCATGATTCAAAATTCACAACAAAATCCTACAATCCCTAGAAGAGGTACCATATGACCTTTGGTACCCTACTTTAATTGTACTCAAATTTACAACAACAATAACCCAATGCGTCCAACAAATATCAGATCAATACTTCTTTCATGCCAAGATACTCCAAGAATGAAGTTATGAACATAATATATAAACTTGGCATGTCTTCTAGAATGGTCATTAAGGAACCCTAGGTTTTAGGGTGGTTACCATAATAAAACATAAAATAAAGTTGAGTAGTAGGGTATCAAAGGTCATGTTGTCACATAATAATAAAACAATAAAAGTAATAAGGTTAAGTAATAATACCAAAGGTGGTCAAGGTACCACACACAATAAGGGCACTAGGACCAAATAGAATATGAAGGACCATAAGTCAACAAAAGGTGTCACAACAATATGGTAAGGAAACCCCCATAACCAAAATACCAAGGTGTACTGTAAGGGTGGAAAAACAACCCATTTTACCCATAGGGCCAACAAGACCAATGACTTTAATCTTTCGTCTCACTCAAGTTATACTGTCACATATATTTTTATCATCATTGTATAAGAATAAGTAAATAAAAAAGGTAGATCTAGAAAAGTACAGTTGTAATTAATTTTCGTCTCTTTCAACTTTAACGCTCCACTGGTCACTATGTTAAAGTTGGTCCTTGAGATGAGTTATCAATTCCAATGTATAGAACATAAACAATAAAAAAATTACAATGAAGTTTAACTAATGAATAATAATTAAAGAACAATAATAATGCTAGATAGATCTAGTTTTCATCTACCTTATATGAAGACATTTGGAGTCATCTCTTGTCACTGTAAGGACAAGCTGTTAGAAGACATACCCTCAGAGAGAGAGAGAGAGAGAAAGAGAGAGAGAGAGAGAGACAGAGTTAGAATGTTGATGGTTTAGGTTCACATTTCACGGTTGGAGCTCACGGGTTGGCGATCACGGTTCACAATTTACAACACTATTCTAGAAGCCCTAGAAGAGGTACCATATGACCTTTGGTACCCTACTTTAAATGTACTCAACTTTACAACAACAATAAACCTATGTGTCCATCAAATATCATATATATACTTCGTTCATGCCAAGATACTCCAAGAGTAAAGTTATGAACATAATATGTAAACTTGGCATGTCTTCTAGAATGGACACTTAGGAAACCCTAGGTTTTAGGGTGGTTACCATAACAAAACATAAAATAAAGTTTAGTACAATTAGAGTAGAGTACCAAAGTTCATGTGGTCACATAATAATAAAACAATAAAAGTAATAAGGTTAATTAATCATACCAAAGGTGGTCAAGGTACGACAACTAATAAGGGCGCTAGGACCAAATAGAAGATGAAGGACCATAAGTTAACAAAAGGGGTCACAATAATATGGTAAGGAAACCCCCATACCCACATGACCAAGGTGTACCATAAGGATGGACAAACAACCCATTTTACCCATAGGGCCAACAAGACCAATGAATTTAATCTTTCCTCTATCTCAAGTTATATTGTCACATTAATTTTTATCATCATTGTATAAGCATAAGTAAATAACAAAGGTAGATCTAGAATAATACTGTTGTAACAAATTCATACATAATTTTCATCTCTTTCAACTTTAACGCTCCACTAGTCACTGTGTTAAAGTTGGTCCTTGAGATGAGTTATCAATTCCAATGTACAGAACATAAACAGTAAAAAAATTACAATGAATTTTAACTAATGAAAATAATTTAAGAAAAATAATAATGATAGAAAGATCTAGTTTGGATCTGCCTTATACTTAGGAATTTGAGTCATCNGCAAGGACAAGCTATTAGAAGACATACCTTCATAGAGAGAGAGAGAGAGAGAGAGAGAGAGAGAGAGAGAGAGAGAGAGAGAGAGAGAGAGTTAGAGTGTTGATGGTTTAGGTTCACATTTCACGGTTGGAGCTCATGGGTCGGATATCACGGTTCAAAATTCACAACAAAATTATAGAATCTATAGAAGAGGTACCGTATGACCTTTGGTACCCTACTTTAACTGTACTAAACTTTACAACAACAATAAACCTATGTGTCCAACACATATCAAATCTATACTTCTTTCACGCCAAGATACTCCAAGAGTGAAGTTATGAACATACTATATAAAATTCGCATGTCTTCTACAATGGTCACTTAGGAAACCGTAGGTATTAGGGTGGTTACCATAATAAAACATAAAATAATGTTGAGTACACTTATAGTAGGTTACGAAAGGTCATGTGGTCACATAATAATAAAAGAATAAAATTAATAAGGTTAAGTAATCATAACAAAGGTGGTCAAGGTACCACACACACTAAGGACGCTAGGACCAAATAGAAGATGAAAGACCATAAATCAACAAAAGGGGTCACACCAATATGGTAAGAAAATCCCCATACCCACAACACCAAGGTTTATCGTAAGAGTGGACAAAAAACCCATTTTACTGATAGGGCCAACAAGACCAATTACTTTAATCTTTCCTCTCTCTCAAGTTATATTTCCACATATATGTTTATCATAATTGTATAAGAAGAAGTAAATAACAGAGGTATATCTAGAAAAGTACTATTGTAGTAAATTCATAGATAATTTTCATCTCTTTCAACTTTAACACTCCATTGGTCACTGCGTTAAAGTTGGTGCTTGCGATGAGTTATCAATTCCAATGTACATAAACAGTAAAAAATTACAATGAAGTTTAACTAATGAACATAAGATATAAACTTGACATGTGTTCTAGAATGGCATGTCTTATAGAAATGTCACAACTGAGGTACAATGAAAACACACAAGGTCACATCCCACTAGAGGATGCATTCAAGAGTCATAAACCAGGTTCGAACAAACCCAAAGTTTCACTGACTAGCAGAACCTCGATACGTTGCATGGAATTTGTCATAAGTTTCACCAGAAAACTGAAACATTAGTTACTTTACTACAGTTGGTTGCATTTAGAAATTAGTGTATACGGAGATATTTTCTCACAGTGTAAAATATTCATTTTCCTCGCAATATGGTAAAAAATGCATACGATATCACACAACCACAAATATTGTACACTATGAAAATATATTGCGACGTACACTGTAATTCACCACTTGCACAAATATTCTGTCTATGTACCAAGAGACATGCACCCAATGATTTAATATTTTTCAAAAATATTTTATGAGGTAAAATATAAATAACCAACATTCATTGCATTTACCACTAGGAATTAGTTGCATTATGTCAAAATAGAGTAGACACTATTGAAAATATATGCTCTAAATTAAATTACAGCTAGATGAGACGTCCTCTTGCATGACTGTAAGGTTCAAATTTATCTCACTCCTCTTCACCAAGCTAAGCATTTGAGGGCCATAAGACAAGACAATATGTTGGGTTTAATGTTAGCCATAGCCATATCCTTTTCAGGTATACAGTACATGATGCTGCAGGGAAACAACAAATTTCCATGGAAAAAATAAATATTCACTATTGAAATAAATTAAAAATAAAAAGGAAAGAAGTGACGTGCTAGACTATTTTGATGGAAACATGATATTTGGTGACACTAAGAGATAATAAATTGTGGGTTGACAGGATTTGGGTACCCAATTGTAGATAATCCTATATCTTTTATGAAAACTCCACCTATAACATAATTATGAGTTGGATTAGAAACAATTTTAAATGTGATATAAATCAAATCAATAAGAACTAATGATAATATGATAAGCATGCTTACATAATCTACAATTATGTACGTATGCTAATTACTACTACAAAACGATTAAGGCGTGAAGTAGGAGAATTACCTGAATTCTGGGACCATGAAACAAAATGTTAAGTATTTTCTATAAGATTATATATCACCCCAAAAAATAGAACAAGGATCTATTTAACCCCTTAGAGAGGCGTCTACAAAGACTTGACATGCACTAATATTTTGTATTCTTTCAATTTTGCTTTAAGCTTAGTAATTTTGGCCTTGCTAATTTTTTCCTGCTTCATCAACTTCTTATTCCTTTTGAGAAGTATGTTTCTTCAAACCTTATATTCACATTATTTACTTTCATGGCTTCCAACTTGCCAAGCCAAGTCATCAATTCTGGTTTTAGACTGCATTTTCTTCATCCCTGAAAATGTTGGTAAGTTCATACTCTCTAAGAGAAGTTTGTAGTTCATAAATCCTTAATATTTGAGTGTCCATTAGAAACTGGTGTGTAGGTTGATTTTCTTTACCTTGAGTCAAATCGTAAAATTGGTTTGGTTGTTGATTAACCTCTTGATCAAACTCTTTGGAATGAATTTCATGAGCATTTTGGGCTCATGTTTTAGAGGTGGAATCGTATAAAAATATAGGATTGATTTGATCAGTGATATCAAAATTCTCTTACGTATTTGAAACTTCAATATCAGATTCACTAAGTTGTATGGGAGAGGACACAATTGGTGGTGATTTTAGTTTGGCTAAAGAGGTCGCAACCATGCTTCTTGTTATTCTTCTTTTCGCTACTTGACTAGTTTTCCCTTCAACGTTTTTCATGACCCTCTTGGTTTTAGCTTCAGGGTTTTATATTTGATTTCTTGGAAATATATTACCCTTCTTTGATGAGACAGATGTTGAGGCCTGCATATCGATGAAGTATTGCAAATCTAACACTTACAACCAGAATTCTCTAGTATTTTGGCAGGAATAGAGTCAGAGGGTCCTACGTTATTTCCTGAATTAGGGGTTTCAAATTCCTTGGAATTCAAATGAGAATTTAACTAATGACATTGAAAAGAATGTCTTCTATGAGACTCAGCTAGATTCGCTTTTGAGAAAATCCAAAATTCTTCACTAGGTTTAACTGGATTGAAGATCTGAATTTGCATCTAGTATTTTACCTACACTGAAGCCACCCTTGATTGATCCCAAAATTGTTACGAGATAGGAAAGCGTCCCACTCATCCGATATATACATAGTATTGGTTGTTAGTTAGGTTTGTGTTAATATTTCAATATTTTGTACAATACATAACCTAAAACCAAATTGCATCCACAACATTGATAAATTTAACAAATTAATCTGGACAGGTTAAATGGTAGATTACTGACTAGTTTTGGAGGCATTGTGTCCCCTATGGTTATTATTAGTGACCTACTTGATGATATGTATGACCTATTTAATGATATATTTCTTCTTTTTGATGAGCACTAATACCTCTTCACTGACCTCTTAGACATCCTCAATGAGCTCCACGACCTCTTCAATGACCTATCTGACCTCCTCTTGGGCCTTCTCAATGAGATACAAGACATATTCAATGACCTCCCTGACATCCTATCAAACCTCCTCAATGAGCTCTACAACCTCTTCAATGACATCTCTAACCTCCTCTCATACCTCCTCAATGAGCTCCATGAAGTCTTCAATGAAATGTTTACTAGTCTTCAAGTAGGTGGGAAGGAGGTGACTGTTATACTTTGAAATGTTTATTTTTTATTTTTTTTCATGCTTTATGTTTATTATTGTTTTATGTTTTTTATATTTAGTATTTTTTTTATTATTGTTTTATATTTGATGTTTATAAAAATACGGTTGGTCCCAACCTAAGCATAAATACTCAAATAAGAGTCATGGAAAATAAAATTCAATATGCATGGAAACTATGGACCCTTTCCCATATACCAAGGTATAGGGTGAAATGTTTCTATCTCGTAAAGGAAGAACTAGATTGCGGTCCTAATTTATTTTAATGGTACAAAGAGAAATATAATTTTTTAAATTATACACCGTCAATGCGCGCATCTAGTCTAACCATGCCGAATTTCAATCCAAGCAAGTACAAATTTAAAAAATTTCACCGTTGGCCCCTTGCAGTACATGATATAGCACATCATTTGGGTTAGTTGCATGATAATTATGCATTGCCTTACTGAGATTCTCTTTGTTTCTAGAATAATTTAACATTCTCTAATGAACATAGACAACCACATGAAGGTGGAAGCTCTTATGGCCCCTCCCCGCCTCACATCACTCTCAATTCCCCATAACCCGAGAAAATATATGTCACAAAAAAATGTGTTTTTTGTCATGATTAAGAAGCAATGTCTGTAATTATAGTAAATATGAAACCATCATATAAGGAAAGTGGAAAAACACTAAAAAATAGTTAATTTATACGTACCAATAAAATTCAATAATTCTATAGAAATATTAAATCAAAGTATATAGAGTAGATATATTAAGGGATGCCTCATACACTTCAATGGACTTCATCATCTTCTTCATCAAGGTCATCATCTATATCATCTGATACAGAGTCAACATTGTAAGGATTGGCCATATCATCGTCATCATCGATGTCAGTTACAATAATCATGTCATCATCGATATCATCTTCATGGAAATTGTCCACTACATCATCTGATTCAACTAAATATTTGACATATTCTTCTGGAACATGATCATCTAACTCATGTTGATCATCTTCAACATCATCTTCTTCTTTGAGACCCTCTTCATTACCTTTTGTCACGTTATACTTTACTGGCCTTCCCCTTGGATTGTATCTCACAACAAATGACCAACCTCCTCTACCTAGAACCTCAGAGTAAAATACATGTTCACATTAGATTAGAAGAACATAGGGATCCATTCCTACCTCAAACAAGTTTGTATTAACCATGGTAAATCCATTATCATGTTCAATAATAGTTTTATCAGGATCACATTGATTCAATCGTAACCTGTACTATTTAAAAACGGATAGAACTAACTTGATGGAGTTAAATCCACACTGAAGAATATCTTCCAAATACCCATAGTATCTATTTTATTTGAGTTTTGGATGTTTGTCACTTATAGAGGAAACATTTGTCACCTCAAAGACTGTAAATATCCCACAATATGATGTTTTATTCATTTTATCCAACTTTTTGATGTGATATTTCTAGCCATTGCACCACATAGCCTTATGGTATTTTACCTACAACAAGCCATACACATGATAAAGATTACATCATTATCCATTTATGATTAAGTGCATTTTTGTGCTCTACAGGGAAAAAATCAACATGTACATCAACATGTTTGCAAAAAAAAAATAGTGTGGTTGATTAAGATGCTTACTTGCTTATCTTTTAAACCATATGCTAAATCGATTTCCCTTTGTGTAAGATTGGTATCTCCATTGTGATGTTCTTATTTAACCAATGAAGCCACACCTTACCATGATATTCCATGACCATCTTGTTCACATCGTTCAATCCATACCTTCATCCAGTCAAGATTTTTTGCAATGTATAGATGAAGTGCATCCCAATCTCGACCAACTATTTGATAAAAATAAATTAAAATTTAATACAAATTTATATTCACTTAACAAAGTATAAACATTTAATTGATGAATATTGAATATTAAAAATAGAACATGTATGATATATACATAAAAATAAACAATAAAATGTATTAAATTAATTAACCTCCACTAGCTAATAATTACCTTTCACCTTCCTTGATCTACCTTTCCCCTTCCAATAATCCCCATTGAAATTGTTATTGGAGTGCAAATCACAAATGTGAGCTAAATTGAGCTTTGACGCTAGTTTATGAAGATATTCACCAATATACATCATATTTTGGTATACCATATATCCCTCCATCACAGAACCCTCAGGATGTGCTCTTTATATAACCAAACCCTTCAAAAATTTCAAGCTCCTCTCAACCATCCACATGGACCTTGAGTCTATAGGTCTACACAATTCAATCTCCTCACCATGGTGTATGAGGTAGTGTTCTCATCCTTTGAAAAATGAAGAAGGTATATGCTTCTGCATTTCACACATGAGATGAGGAATTTCTCTCCAATAATTTATATATTCTTGATGGATTTATTTATATGACAACCATCTACAAGTGATGCAAACCAATCACGAGATTTAACAAAAAAAACAATATATTACATATCATAAATTAGTGCACAAAAATAAAAAATAATTTCTACAATGAATTAAACAAACACTAAGCACATGCCAAAAAAAGATACTTACCTCATGTATTTCCCAATATTATATATAACTTGTTTGTCATTGTTGTCAAAGTTGTCTGGGTGAGAGAGAGGTAGAACATATTGTAACAATATACAAATCATTTCATTTTTTTTTATAGAAAGTAGACAAAAATAACCAACAATATGCACTAGAATATCGTTAATATAACAATAATTATACGCATACCATAATAATTACCTTCATGAAGATATGCCAATCATGTGTTTTCACCCCCGCAAAATCACCTTTCTTTGTTATGATATTCTTCATGTTTACACAAAATCCGGTGGGAAATTTAATTTTTTGCATGACTTATTTTACAACATTACTTTGTTGCTCTGTTATCATCCATGGTAGTGACTTTCTATTAATTTGGTCTCTGTTTCTATGAAATTGAATGACGTCTTTCATTGCATGGTTGGCTTCTTGAATGTCATTGCAAATTTGGACAATTTTTTCTTCCTTACTCCTTCCATCCAATATTCTCCATAATGTTTTAGCCACATTATTTTTTATATGCATTGTATCAAACATATGAGAAATTCATAGGTTCTCATAGTAGGGAAACCAACTGAATTGTTTAGGATAACGCGAACGGGTACCTGCATTCAGTTGTAGATGATGATGTTCCAACAGTTAATTATGCAGTGGGTGATTTAGCTCAATGTTTATATACTGATAGTGCATATGATGATTGAGATGATTCTAGAGATGATGATCGAGATGACGCTAGAGATGATGCCAGATATGATGATGCTTGAGATGATGCCAGAGATGATGATAGCGATGATGATGCTTGAGATGATTCCAGAGATGATGATGTTCGAGATAATACCAGATGATAGAGATGTCTATGATGATGATGTTCCACAGATGATGATGATGCTGATGTAATTGTGAAAAATTCCTAGGACATATAGATTCACCAGTCAATTGGATAGACATGTTGTTGTATTGTAGAATACCTTCCTTATTAAGAGGGAGTGTTAAAGGAATGTAACTGTGAAAGATATTTTATTTTGTATTATTATTGTTATTACCCATTTTGGAGATGGTCTTCCTCTAGTTAGGGATTTCACCGATTTAATTGGTCATGTAAAGTCTTGAGGTAAATCCTCTGTTGTAAGTTGGGTTAGTAGTACCCACTAAAGTATTATTAAAACATATTTTTTAGTCTTAAAGGAAAGTCTTCCCTAGAAGCAAGGAGAAGTGGCCCTGGTTGGGTTATTAGGCCTCTCAACTGATCTGTATGAATAGGAGAGGTGCCTCCCTTATTTGGACAAGTAGGATACTCAAGCAGTTGCACAAGAGAGAGAAGAGTCATTCCATCTGGAGGAGAGGAAGCAGTCTAGTCATGTTATTGGATCTTACGCTATTCTTGGGTGAAGTCTATATAGAGGAATTTTTGTTGGGGTTTTCCTCACAAGGGTTTCCCAAGATAAATATTTGTGTTCTCTTTTTTTCTTCTATGTTTTTTATTCTTTTAGAGATCCTTTTTTTTATATAACAACTTTTAAAATCTTAACACATATCAATTTTCTATTTAATTGTTACAAGTTCACATTCAATTTTGAATTTAACTTCTACACTTTAGTTTTGTGTGGTTATATTAACTTTTAATAGATCGTTTTATCTTTATCAATAGACATAATCATATTGTTGTGTGGTTATATTCAACTTGTATGTGTTCTTTTCACTCAATATATAATAGTGTTTTCTCATTTTTTACCATGTTCATATCATTGAGTTTACAATTATGATATATAAATGAAGGTGTGATTTATAGAATAATTACAACTTCAATTCTAGAATTAATTGCAACTTATTTCTATAACACATTTTAGATATTAATATTAAGAAAATATAAGGATTTCACATATAATGCATGGCATGTCATAAAACAGTTTTAATAATTGGTTGATGCATTAAATTTTTATACTTGACCACCCCATAATTAAGGGATAAGATGATTAAAATGTTTGCAGTTTTGCAAATTCGCAAAAAGTTTTGTAATATTTCAATTTTATAAATAGTTATCGAATTTGTAGTTTGTACCTGTAAATGTAATTAATAATTTCTTATTGTAATTTTAATTTCTATTGTAACTTTGTGAAATGGTAATAATGATTGTAAATTGTAAATATAGTCGAGATTGTATCTTTCAATTATAATTGTTATTGTGTACAATTTTCAAATAGAATCATAGAAAATATAAATGAATTCAACATAAATACATAAATAAATAAATAAAATTGCATCACACACATGAATCATATTCATTGACATAAACAATATAAAACATACACATGAATATAAATATCATAAAATAATTTGACATCCATTGAGTTCATAAAAAATTAAGTCCATTAATATACATAAGAATAAAAAAAATATTACAATGTCATCAACAAATCAATGACCAACACCATCATCAACTAACATCATGTAACATACCATCATCATCATTATCATGACCACCAACTAAAAATAAACATCATCTAAGATAACCATCGCACAAGTATGGCAAACATCAAACATCACCTAACATACACATGTAAACATTATCAACCATCATCTAACATATACATTTAATAGATTTAAACATCATCTAACATACAATTTAATAATAACATCTAACAAAACGAAAGCTTCATTATCTAACATAACCATTATGGACACATATAAATAATACCATCTAACATACACATCTATAAAGAACACTTAGAAAACATATCAAACCTAACCTGATATACACATCATCATCAACACATATCATATATTTGGCATGTATCACAAGTTTGATATATATATATATATATATGTGTGTGTGTGTGTGTGTGTGTGTGTGTGTGTGTGTGTGTATGTATGTGCGCGTGCACACACACACACACACACACACACACACACACACACATATATATATATCAAACTCGTGATACATGCCAAATATACATCTCTAGTTCAATAACTGCTAATCCACCAGTAAAGGCACCTCCTCATCATCCTGAACCAAATCAAGAGGCACCTCCCTATTGAGAATGCCAATGTTTAAAGAATATATAGTACACAACAAATATAATTAGACAATTTCATTAAGAAAATTAATAAAAAAATTTAAATAAAATTTTGGAATACATTTCATTTGCATTAAATAAGACAATAAAATGTTGCAACTATAATAATTTAAGCATAATGCTAATATTATTTATCTCATCTTGTGGCTCATCCTGGGAGAAAAATATGCTGGGACATGCTCTCCAATATAACCCAACATACATATATGATAGAAATTTCAATGTATGGTACTCTTCACTAGCTAACATATCCAACACCTATGATGTGATATTTGCTGCGAAGTCGGATTTCCCCCTATTTCGCAACATATGTCCCTAGCTCTGCATAGACACCTTGGTTTACAGCCTAGGAGGGAGGAAGTCAAATTATGTCCCTGTGGATGGAATCTTCTCAAAAAATAAAATAAATAAAATCTATGAACCAAAAGGGAAGTTGCCCCTCCCATCAAATACTACATGGCTTCGGTCTAGAGCAACACAAAACTGTCGTAAAAAAATGGTGGACCACCTAACACATCTAGATGACCACACTAAATAAAAATATTATATAAAATAGGGAAAATAATGCATTTACCTTTAGTGGTGGACTGCATGATGCACCTAACCTCCTCTCCATTGAAAGCACCAATCCATATTTGTCCAATGCACACCTGAAATCAATAGGATAAATAATGTGTGCAACAATATATCTCTAAGAGTAAGTGAGTTGAATATCTTTTACAACACCTACTAGTACATAATGCTCCCCACTCTTGGAGAGGGCGTTAATGGAATATGGGTGATTATATGAATGTGGGTAACACTTTTTGGCCAAATTTGGTGATGAAAACCTGATTTTTTACTCATGTGCTAGATAAAAGCCCTCGAAACGCATATATGCCATGTGAATTTTGACTTGCAGTAAAAAAATAAATTGTAGAATATTATGTTGGATTCCCAATGATATTTTTTCGAAATATTTGTATGTCATTTAATGTGTGAAATTTTGCATTTAATGAACTGTGTGACCTTAAAAATTTGAAGAAGTTAATAAGTGGCTCATGTCCAACCCCAATAATTCAGTCTTACATCAATAATTATATATATATATATATATATATGAGCATGATATACACAAAATGCACTGTGGTTTGCATATTTTTTTGTTAATTTATTTCAAAATATACAATTATTTATTATTTTTTGAAAGTGATCACATATTATTTCAGCATCATTTTATACACGTGTGTCCATCCCAACTTTTTTTCACTGTTTCAGAAATTGAAAAACCAAAGATACCCTTTTGAAAAGGACACATCTATGTGTGGGCTGTACATTTTAAAGAAATTTTTGGATGTGTATATTTTACCTTGCGGATTTTTCTTTGAGTTGCTTCTAAGTTGTTTTCTAGTTTTCTAAGTTTAAGTTTTTGAAATAATTAAAAAAAAACCCATATGAATGCCAAAATGCATGCATGATATCTCAATGGATAGAGGATTCAGTGGCGAATCTATCGGTATGAACCCCGCTCAGTTGTGTGCCATGAATGGAAGGGTTTACACCCCTAAAAGACACAGAAAAACATTGATTTTCCTATAAGAGGGATAATTGTTTGTTTTCCAGGCCCTTGATCAAGGTATTTAAATACCTCGATCGAGGTTTTAACAGACCCTCGATTAATGAGGGTTTAATCAAACCCTCGATCGAGGGTTTATTAAACCCTCAATTGAGGTAATTCTGAAACCCTTTATCGAGCTATGACCTCAATCGAGGTCCGAATTTTGTAAAAATTCATACAAAAATGCCCGGGAATGGACTTAGGCATTGATGGCATTAGTGTCATTCCAACCACCCTCCTAACCTCATTTCCCACTCAAATTCCTAAAAAAATTTCTATATAGACATAAAACATAATACATAAACATGTTACTAATTTTATCCTTCACAATTGACTAACCTATTTGAAACAATGCTTGTGGTTTAATGCAACTTTAGCATTGTGTATTGTGTTTAGATATTGTTGTAGGTATGAATTTGGATTGTTGATATTGATCACAATGGGAAGCAAGAAGCATCGAAGTAAAATATCTTCTAGGAATCAAAGCAACACCGAAAAAATAATAGAGAAAAAAAGATAAAGAAAGAGGAAAAAATGAGCAATCTTGAGAGGAGAAGAAGTTGCAAATCAACCTATAATTGGAGAATTAAATGCCATTGCTAACAATATTGGTATAATTTATTTAAGTTATGTAATTCATATTCATATATATAATTTCATTTTCCTAGTGATCTAGTTTATATAATTTCATTTTCATATATTCATATAATTTCAATCCATAATATATATATATTAAATTGTTTAGAATGTAAATATAATTTTGTAACTAATTCATAAACTTATATACATTGTATGTGCACGTATGAATTCATATATATATGTATTCATAATTGTATGTAAATTGTATAATTTCATATTCACATATTCATATAATTTCATAAATTGCATATTCATATATTCAATTTCATAGTGTTCTAGTTCATAATTTTTGTATATATACATGTTAAATTGTTTAGAATTTAATTATAATTTTGTAAAAGTGTAATTTTGTAATTAATTCATAAACTTATATACATTGGATGTGCATGTATGAATTCATATATATGTATTCATAATTGTATGTAAATTGTATAATTTCATATTCACATATTTATATTTAATTTCACATTGCATATTCTTATATATTCAATTTCATAGTGTTCTAGTTCATAATTTTTAAATATATACATGTTAAATTATTTAGAATTTAATTATAATTTTGTAATTAATTCATAACATGAATTCATATATATGTAAATTTATAATTGTATGTAAATTGTATAATTTCATATATTTACATATTCATATAATTTCATAAATTGCATATTCATATATTCAATTTCATAGTGTTCTAGTTCATAATTTGTATATATATATACATGTTAAATTGTTTCGAATTTAATTATAATTTTGTAATTAATTCATAAACTTATATACATTGTATGTGCATGTATATATACAACATTCTAAAACCACTTATGTACATGTGAAATAATGGTATGTGTTGTGAAAGAATTGAAAAAAAATGTTTAACCACTACACTAAATTACATATATGCAAAGTAATTGTATTACAGTATGAGTAGTTCTAGAGTTTTCCGATAAAATTAGAGAATGGTTGATGAATATATATAATTATATAGTGCATAATATTCTAGCATAATATCTAGTTCTAAATGAATATGCATATATCGCCTTATAATTACACTTATTTTCTTCATCTTTTCTATAGCCTTATCTCTCCTTTCATCAATTTTAATATGATTTTAATTTCATATTCATATATGAACATTTTCATAGTGTTCAAATTACAATTTTACATTACATTATGATAATGATGATAATTACATTACAATTACAATTACAATTACATTACAATCATGTACAAATGACTAGGAATCATATGGTTTTAAGCATTGATGACAATGATGATCTCAAAGGAAATCAACAATTACAATTACAATCACAATTACAATTACAATCACATTACAAACCAATTACAATTACAATCACATTAACGTACAGAAGCACCAGCCTTCCGTCAATGGGACAACAAGGTAGAGTAAATACAAATACAATTTTACATTATATTATGATAATGATGATAATTACATTTTACAATTACAATTACATTACATTACAATCATGTACAAATGATTAGGAATCATATGTATTTAAACATTGATGACAATGATGATCTCAAAGAAAATCAACAATTACAATTACGATCACAATAACAATTACAATCACATTACACTCACATTACAGTTTACTTAAGGTAAGGTAGAGTAACATATTTTACTTAATAACCTAATTTACTTAAAAACATCCAGTTTGAGACTAAAGTCTCATCCGCAAAAAATGTGGGAAGTACTTTGCCTTTTCCCTAAAACTTATTATGAGGAGTACCACAGGAACCCTGAAGTAGCTGGCCATTTGCCAAGCAAAAAGGGCAATGACCCCTACTGGATTGACTAGACTCCTACTTGTGAGGAATACCAAAGAGTTGTCGTTTGTGGCCAAGCGGTTAGTAGTTTCACCTGCACCATGAAGTGAGGGGTACTGCCCCAATACTCAATCCTAAGATAGCCTTGGTGGCCAAGCGACTACCTTTGAACCATTAGGAAGCCGATTTAAAATGGGGTCCATATTCATATCCAGTTACTGCAACAACCATCATTGCTCCATATTCAAGCTTATATAATTTATTTGTTAACTTTTTAACTAACAATGACAATATGATAAGTAAAATAAAATGTTATTCTTGATCTTGCATTTATTTGTATTTATTCCAAGAGATTGTATTTATTTATTGCTAGATCCTAGCCAGTCATCACAAGATCATGCACCCTCTGATTTCTCAAGAGTAATTGGGAGATTCAATGACATTGGAATGGTAGCTAATTGTTTAAGAGGGTTGAATGGTGCCACTCAAGAAGAGTTTGGGAACCTGACCCCTGATCAAACAATTAGAGAGCATGTTTGTAAGATAATCAAGTTGTACTTTGAACAACAATCAGTGATTCCATAAGCTCAAATCCTACATGGATTGATAGAACACAAAAAATTGAAACGTGCCACAAAGTTGGGTTTTAAGGATGTTAAAAAAAAATGCATGTGAGAATGTAACAAAAAATGTAACAACTGCACTATCTGCATTTGGAAAGTCAAGAAAAACTGATATCAGCGCTGCATGTAGGGAAATTACAATTTCTATTGTGTCACGAAGTACCTCAAGAAATCGAATGGTTGCAACAATGTCAAATTTGCTCCACGTTTCAAGAAAAACACTACACAAATACACTAAATTTAGGGTAAACATAGATGAAAACTATGAAGCTGCATGTTGGGCTCTTATATGAAGAGAAGCATATAAAGACAAGATGGAAGAGGGCATCAGAGAGAAGGTGATAGAGTTTTGGGAAAACCATTCTTGTGCTATACCAGATCGAAAACATGTCCTACAACAACATTCTAACAGAGGTATTTAGAAGGAGCATTGTAAGCATGTTATGGAGATGACAAAAATTTCTTTGTTCGAGGAATTCAAATAATCAAATCCCGATGTCTAGATCTCATTTATCATGTTCAGTAAGTTGAAACCATGGTATATTAGGCTGAATACAATTCGAGACACTTGTTGTTGTTGATACCACATTGACTTCTAGTTATAGTATGACAGATTTTTGGATTTTTGCAAAAAACATTGGGATGGTGAACCATCTCCTCACACAATGCGATATTTTATTTCTAGGATACTATGCAATAGGAATCTTGAAAATGTATTTTTCATTAAAAGGTGTGTAGGTGGGAGAAGATTCCATGAATGTGGTAATTTGGCATTGTTCTATAGGAAGTTTCCTATTGATCCAAAACATCCTGGATTGTCAGATATCATAGTTAAGTGGAAGAGATATGAGTATGTCTCCATGAATCCATAATATTCTTCACATGTTCCATCTGAGAGGATCGAATTTCTCGAGGATGATATTCCTATTTCAGACTTCATGGACAAGTTTCAAAACCATATTTACAAATACATTAAACACTCCCACAGGTCTAGGTGGCAAGATTTAGAATTTAAGCATTCTCGTGAGGTTTTTGAGTCAGGCACAATCCTATCGGTGGTAGACTTTGCTAAGAATTACACATTTTATCCTTAGAGAGAGATACAAAGTGAGTATTATCACTCCGATCAGGTGTCCATATTCGTACATGTATTGTATAGACATGCTTTAGGCGAGCATTTATCATAGGGATAGCACTCCTCAATCACGCGATGTGATCAAGGAATACCATTTTTATGTCAGTGATGTTCATGAGCATGACACGTTGTTTGTTCAACACTGATTTGTGTTGATTTATGATTCATTCAAAAATAATGGGGTGTCATTTACAGAACATTGGATTTGGTCAGATGGATGTGCGGGGAAATGCAAATTGGCATGCTCCTTTTATTGGTTGAGTCATCTTCACAAAGAGACAGGTATTCGACACACCTGGAGCTTTTTTGAAACAAGGCATGGAAAGGGTGAACATGATGGTGCAAGTGCATATGTGAAACGAGCACTTCAGAGGTACCAAATGAGTCATAGTGCATCTCGACTCAAGTTCTCAGCAGAAGTAGTTGATTGGTGCACACAAAATTTGGGTCACTAAGGTCATGAACAAGCAAGGTCGATGTGCAGGTAGGAACAACAATTTTTTGGGAATTTAATAAATGTGTTTGTATTATTATATATATAAATATGATGTTTTTTATTCGATGCAGGTTTTTTTGAGATGTTTCCCTTGGTGATGTGAATAGATCCATGCCATTGTATTGCGAGACCATACCTGGTATGAGAGAAGTACATTCAGTTCATAGTGAAGACACGGGTGACATATTTTCCATTGAAACAAGGAAGTATGCATGTTTCTGTGAGTTTTGCATTGAATCCAATGGAATGGGCGTTGATCATTGCGTGAACGATGCATATGTGAAACAATGGAAATATGTCCCTCTTAAGCCAAAGGGGCCACATCCAATTCCGACATGGTAAGAGATACACATTGACGAGGCAGTGGTTTCACTAGATCATGATCGGGTTTCTGATTTGGTAAAGCAAGGTACATGATAGTTGAATGAATGTTTAAACCTCTAGTCTTGTACACATGCATATATATATTTAAGATTTGTTTAATATTTGAAAATATTGATGCAGGTTATGTATTAGTTGTAATTGCACCACCAGGAAATGATGAGCATGTGGCATAATTTTTGATGCGGTGTACACAAATCAAAAGATGGTTGGTGCAAACCTATGTCGATGGAGAGTTCACGTACCAAGTTGGTGACCTAGTTGTGATGGGACAATTTTTTGAAAAAGTGAGAAGACAAGGTGACTATATTATTTACAGATATTTCATGCCTGAATATATATCTTGTCAATACAGTCATTTGGTGGTGGAAGCTTAGATACATCTCATTGAAATCAAGGTGAAGAGAGGTAAACCAAATAGATGGAAGATGCCAGTAGCTAACCATGATCGTATTATGGAGACGTGCATTCCTATAACCCATTGGCTGGATGAATGAAAGTTATACATGCCACTTTTGATACATTGACATAGTTGACATGCTTTTGAAATGTAGCAAATCAAAATTTCTTTTGAAATATGAAATCAAATTTTACATTGTAGTTGTAAATTGCACCTAGTAGATCTTACATTGTAAAGTTGTAAATTTTGTAACATTATAATTGTAAGTTATGTTAAAAATTGTAAGTTGCGTTCGATTGACAATTTTGCAAACATGCAAACTTGTACAGGCTTTGTAAACATTGTAAAGTTTGTAAACTTGTAATTTATTAAAATGGAAAATTGTACAATTTCGTAAGATTGTAAAACGTTAATGATTATTAAATAACATTAAGATTGTAAAACATAAATAACTTTAAAC
>LPNX010478043.1:335659-364380 GCA_001517045.1 Pseudotsuga menziesii | reverse complement strand
CAATGAAGAAGCAAATATTGAAGAGCCATCTTTTTTTGTGTCTCTTAAAGGTGATTTTTCTTCTTGTGATACTATTGATGAAAAATAAGTAACATATGGAGCTGCTGATATTTATTATGATCTTATAACCCATTCATTTTTCTCTAAATCTCCTATCTTAGATTCTGAGATCTATGTGCCAGATTCTTTACACCTCTTGCATACCTCTCTCATTGATGGTGCACAGCCCAGCGACTTATAGGATGTTTACTTAGCCACATCAAGACTTATTTGTGTCATACCACTTACCTTAATTGATCTCTTGTGCTTCAGGATATCCTCCTTTGTTCTTGGCATCAATACTCAGAACCTCCTTGAAGATTGTGAACATCCCATTATTTCCTCCTTTCATATAGAGGATTCATTACCAGTGTATTCCCATATGCTTATATGTGATCATTTGGATTCTGATTTAGAAGCATGTTTGCAGGTTGATACACATATAATACCACCATCCATACCATCTACCATACCTCTGAATAATCCAAAGACTATACAAATCCCAATCTCACTAGTTGATTCCTCATTGGTCTCTTATGCAGTGATATTTATCTTACATGATTTGAAGTCTTTCCTAACTTTCAATGGCTGGTTATCCATGACATTAGTCATATATGGAGTGATATTAAAAATGTTTGTATCTGTTATAAACACTTATGGTTCATATCTTATGCCCATCCATCATTCATATTTTTACACCTATCAGTTCTCCCCTGTTGCTCATAATTTTCCTAGTCTAGCCCTATATCCTCATGGAGCCATTGAAGCCTTTGTCCTTGCTGTTCCATATGCTAATATTTATGATATATTAGAGTTTTATCAACCTCATATCAGATCTATATAGGTGCTACATCATATTGGAATATTAACATGTGATTCACATCACAATTTTGCAGCCATTCAGGGAATTGGGTGTGAAATAAATTGCCTTATTTTTTGTACTCTTTGGAAAGGAGTGTGCACATATATATTTTCCATTTCAGATTATGTTTGTATATCAGAGTTTTGCAGCAGAAAGAATCATTCAGATAATGCTGCTACTTCATCAGTTGATGAGATACAAGGAGTCTCTCCTCTTCCTTCTTGCAGGTTCTACACTCCAGCACATGATCATGGAGTTCATGATTTCTTCAGCAAGTCCTTTATCTAGAAGCAGTTCAGTTAGCTCATTAAAGTGAAGATGAAGATATGTTGAAGACATATTTCAAATTTTGTGCCTTGTCCTATCTTGAGGGAGGATTTTTCCCATGTGGTTTTGCCTCTTTCCTCACTTTTCTGGACATAATAATTGTTAAAGGGTGACCATAGCCTTGTTGCCGGGCCCTATATGCATCCATATGCATCCATATTTTTTGTCATACCATCATAAAGTTAGACTTATAGGGGGGTGTTGGAATATATTAAACCCACTCATAACTTAGGATAAAATAATTAATCATTATTTGATTAATTATTCACCCACTAGCTTAATTAGTTGGCATCCAGTTGCACCTTAAAGTCAATACATGCCATCTATATCCTAGGAATGATTTATTTCCAATTCTAGGTTAATCTTAACCACCTTTTGACCATCCAGAATTAGTATATAGGACTTTACAGCAGATTCTGCTTTATTCTGCTTTTTCTGCTTTTCTATGGATAAGATAAAAGCTAGTAAATTAGGAAACTGGGAGATTTTGTTTCCAACCCATCCTCCATTAGTTTTCCTCCATTTTCTAGGATTAACATGTTTTTTCCATATCCTTGACAACTCACTCATGCCTTTTCGAACTTGTGAGGTCCTTGATAGATTTGGGAAGTGCTTTAGCCACCTATGGGGGTTTTCTATATTTTGGTAAGTCAGCCTTTTTGAGCTTTATGAGTTGTTTCCATACAATTCGATTTTCCTATGAGGGATGTACTATTTATGTACACTATTATTCATAATTATTCAATGGAAGGATACACACCAATATTTATCTCTTCATTCATGTGATTCAATCTCTTTTCTTCTCTCTATTTTTCCTGTGTATGCTTGTGAGAATTCTTAGTAGCAAGATCTATTTCCTGTGCTTCTTCTTAGCATCATTGCACATAGCATTGATCTATTATTTCTACAAAGCAAAGTATTAGTTAAAAAAAAATTCATTTGAGGATACATTACAATCATGACAATCAAATGACGAAAATCAAATAATGACAATAAAGATATACCTGTCCCATCAGTCGATTCCTGCATACATGATGCAGTCCAAAATATGCATCATGAGCCATGATATCATATTGCAACACTATTTCATGATCAAGAATGTTGAGAACATCATCAACCACCTAGTGTAACTTAGGCTCTGCAAGTGCAGTGGGTTCTCTGTGTCTCTCTTCTTGCACAACCATCATGGTATCATGCATTGCCATGCATGTTACCTCTACCAATGCACTACGCTGCTCAGTCGCTAGCTAAGATGACTTAGCTACATCATCTGTCCTAAGCATGGTCCTGATAGGGAGACCTAGAAAAGGCTATGGCTTTAGCTAAGCTCGAGGGTCTCTCCTATCCCTAGGACGCTCATGACTACGTCCCCCACCAACACCATAGAAGGTCGAGGGTGTGCTGGTGTAATCTAGGTGCATATCCATGGAAAACTCTGCATATGTATGTTTTCCAAAGTATAGTGGGACCTGGTCATGGTGGGGAAACATGCCCCACACTCCAATGAGCATGTCGTATACATATGGTGATGCAGCCTCTAGCTTAAACTCCTTGAGTCTAAGAGGTTGACCAGAGCCGCGATTAGGAGGGATATAAAAAAATGTTCCCTTCACATCATGGCCAGCTATTGCATCTCTCTCTCCAGCCCAGTTATTAGGACCCATCACTGCGGCCCTTCTTCTTTCACATGCAAACACGCAAAGAGAACTCAATGGTCCGATGGACCTGTAGACCTTCAGTAGACTGTCTACTGTCTCTAACACCATCCACATCGAACGTGATGTGGGAGAGTGGTATCGAATGGAGAGGACATTAACCCGTAAACACTCACGCTGATTGGTAAGTCCTACATTGTGATGTGTGTGATATCATCCTCCCATGGTTCTTCCACAGGAGGGTCAAGGCCATGTTGTGCAACACCTAAAAATTAAATGAAAACAAAAATGTCAGTCAAAATACATACATCAACTGTAGGTGAATTTGAAATCAATATAAATTAAAGGTACTGATAACTGAAAGAAATATATATATGAATTTAATGTACCTCTCTCATGGGGAACCTCCCCACGGACACCAACAGTATCGTCATCCTCACTCGCATGCACAGAAAGACTGCCAGAGTGGCTGTTGCTTATCTCCCCAACAGGAGCATGCGTCGGCATAGAATGCCTAGGAGAACCTGTGAAAATAGAGACATACAAGTTGATGATTAAATATACACATGTGAAACAATTTATTTTGATGTAACAAACAACAAAGAGTACATCATGCACAATTATATACTTACGAGTACTCTGCTGATCTCCGGGTCGAGGAATGGCCATAGATTCGCCAGTGCTCTGCCTTTGGTGAATTGAAGAATCCCGCTGTAGAGATGCATCTGCATGAAATAAGGAATAATAAATGCAATCAGCATACAATATAAGATAAATGATAAATATTTAAATAGTAAAGATGTATATTTGAGATGATTAATATATCATCACATGGTGCACATTAATAATGGGAAAAGGATCATGAGTGTGAGCAAAATCAATAAGGAAATGGCACATGCAAAGGTTTTTTTCACAGATAGTTGAGCTTGATCATTCATGTCATGTGTTTGAATGCAAAAGTGTTCTTGGGAATCATGTTTTTCGCTTAGTTCAAAGCTCAAACTTTTCATCCCAATCCAGTAACAGTCTCTAACTTTTGAACACAAAACAATTTCATAGACTTGAAAAGGTGAGGGAATGTAACAACTTGATTTAAAAAATAGTATTAAAGAATAATGGAAAGATGGTCATTTCATTTGACTCATCTTCCACTGGTTGATGACATTCATTTTCTTTTCTATCGATCAGGAATTACCAAGATCAAATTTATTCTTGATATATATTATTTATAGCTACGAGCATGATGATTAATGTTGAAAAATAGAATATTATGTTCTTGGCATTGGTCCCATTACTTAGAGTTCTCGATGATCATAATTCCAAGGAAATTTCTAAACTAAAAACTTTGACTATGAGGGAACCATTTCCAACAAGAAATTTGACTAATAAAGGAACCATTACTTATAGGAATTGTGACCAACATTTTGATGAAGTAATTATGACTGAAAAGAACTCTTATTGGCATGAAATCTTCCTGATAGGAACTTTAATTGGTAGGAACTTTAACAAAGGTAGTGTTTCTTTTCGACCATAGTTAAGGAATCCAAGTTTCTATTGGTCATAGTATGGATTACTAAACCAACAATGAATAAATTTTTGAAACTATTAACATTATCAGAATTGGAATTTTGACAATTACAAAAAATAACGCTAGTATATGTAACAATCAAATTTCATGTCGGTCATCATTCTAGGGAAAATATATATATACACGCCAGCCCTGCTCACGCCCCCACACTGGCCCTCCTCATGCCCCGCGACCACTGCTTCATCGGTTTTCTCTATCCTTTTCCCCATCCATATCTCCTTCGGCTCTATCTCCCAACTTCCTCACCATCTTGCAGTTGCACTGAATCCTACACCATCGTTCCCACCTCCACGACGACTTGCAAAAACAAAACAGAACAATATAGTATAAATTGTAATATAATATAATATAATATAATATATTATTTCAAAGATATTGTAATATAATATATTTATTATAATATAAATAATATTATAATATTTATTTAAATATATATATATATATATATACACACACAATATTATATAGTTTATGAAAAATAATAATAATAATAATAATTAATATATTATTATTCAAAATTTCACCTTAAAAGGCCAAAATAGAGTTCTACAAACATCCATGGCATCTTATAGTAAGAGTGACGAATTCATAGATCTCCTTGAGGAAATCCTTAAGGACATAGATGAAATAAAGAAAACTATGGACAAAACATTTAAAGTAAATGTTTATGAAGGTGAAAATCACATAGAAGAAGCCACCCAAGTTGATGAAAAAAAGGATGATCTTGACCAAGATTGTGATAAGAGACAACCCGATGTTGCTAACAATAAAGATGGTCAATGTTGAGACAAAAATGTCACAATCACAAACACATGAAGGACAGATATCATCAAAAAGACGGCTATAAATAACATTAGGGGAAGCAACTATAATATCTATCAGACATAAGATAAGACCAGTGTTCTTATGAGCATTATAAGCACAAGGAGCCCATTCAAGGGAACTGACACAAAATGTATTGGGGATAACAACAAAAAAATATTTAAGGTCGTAATGTATGTTGAGCTTGTTCAATTGACGACAAACATTGTTAAAAGAAGCAATCACACAAGTAGAAAAAGCGTCAACAAAACTTCACCAAGTTCATACTTATTGCAAATACCAAGACATAATAATCAAAATGCGACAATGGTCGTAATCAAAATTGCACCTCTCAAGTATTCAGTGTGACATAGAGCTAGAATAAAATATGACATTAGGAAATACTCGAGCTCTGAGGACAAAGATCCCTTAAAGGGAGTGGCAATGTAACGAACATAACTAAGAAAATAATTAAATAATTAAATAATTTATAAGTTAGGTCAATATGAAAAGAGGCATCTCCTCATCATGAATGTCCAAGCCATATTTATGGCCAAGACATCTTTGTAAATATTCATCATCTAATATATTATAATATTTATCATTCAAAATGATAGAGCAACCGAATCTGGTTGGTCTGTTAGTAGTCGAATCTGACTATCATTTTGAAAGATAAATATTATAATATATTAGATGATGAATATTACAATAATGTCTTCGCCTTAAATATGGCTTGGAAATTCATGATGAGGGGACGCCTCCTTTCATACTAAACTAACTATAAATTATTTAATTATTTTGTTATTTTATATTTGTTACATTGCCACTCCCTTTAAGGGAGATTTATCCTCAAAGCTTGAGTATTTTTCCTAATGTCGTCTTTATTCTGTCTTTATGTCGCAATGATGACTTGAGAGGTGAGATTTTGATTATGACCATTGCCTCATTTTGATTATTATGTCTTGGTATTTGCAATAGGTATGAACTTGGTGAAGTTTAATTTATGCTTTTTCTAATTGTGTGATTGCTTCTTTTAATTATGTTTGTCGTCGACTGAAAATGCTCAACATACATTACGACCTTAACTATTTTCATTTTGTTATCTCCAACACATTTTGTATTAGTTCCCTTGAATGGGCTCCCTTTGTTTATAATGCTCATAAGAACACCGGTATTATCTTGTGTCTAATAGATATTATAGTTGCTTCCCTTCATGTTATTTATAGTTGTCTTTGTGATGATATATGTCCTTCGGGTGTTTTTGATTATGACATTTTTGTCACAGAATTGATCATTTTTATTGTTAGCAACATCGGCTTGTCTCTTATCACAATCTTGGTTAGGATCATCCTTCTCCTTGTCAATTATTTTGTTGTCAATTCCCTTATTACTAGGGTATGTTATATTTTTGTCTTGCATGTTATATTGATTGATGCCATTACTCTCATTGTGGATGATATACTGGCCTACTCTATCTTCTTTTTTTTAATCAACTTGGTTGGCTTCTTCTACGTGATTTTCACCTCCATCTACATTTACTCTAAATGTTTCGTCCATAGTTTTCTTTATTTCATCCATGTCCTTAAGGATTTTCTCCAGGAGATCTATGAATTTGTCACTCTTATTATAAGATTCCATGGATTTTTGTAGAAAACTATTTTGGCCTTTTAAGGTGAAATTTTGAATAATAATATATTAATTAATTAATTATTATTATTATTATTATTATTTCTAGTAAACTATATAATATTTTGTATATATATATTTTTAATATATAATAATATTATTATAAATAATAATTTTTATAATTATATTTTAATTTTATTATAAAGTTTGGTTAAAAAAAATTAATAAAAAAATCACTGTATAATAATATCAATTATTAAAGTAATATATTTTTATTAAAATTTGTTGTGATAGGGTTTAGGAGTAGGCGACCATGAGTGGACGGGGAATGTAGGGAACGAATGATGGTGGCATGGTGGTGGAAGATGACGTGGAGAAGGCAGCGACGTGGAGGAGCAAGGTTGGGGGCAGTAGAATGGAGGGGGGATGGAGGGAGCAACTGCTGTGAGGTGACGACGTTGTGAGGAGGTGGCACAGAGGATGGAGCAAGTGGGATGTCGTGAAAAGGAGATGGGGATATGAAGGAGGGTGGATGGGGATGGAATGCAAAGGTGGTGGCGTGGGTGGTGAGAAGTCGGGCAGGGTGAAGGAAGGTTGAAGCAGGGGAGTGTCAAGGGAGGCTGCGGGGTGTGGAGTGTGGGCATAGGTGGTGGTTGCGGCAACGTGGAGCTGAAAGGAGGAGAAATGGCAGATCAGAGGTGGAGGATGACGGAATCAAGCGTGGATGGTCGGTGGCAGTTTGCAAGATATTGGAAGGAGTGGCAGGGAGTGTGGGCAGAGGAGCTACGGGGAGCTGAAAGGAGGTGGTTACAGTTTGAGAATGAGAAATGGTGGAATATGGGGCTGATTCTGGGGCTTGGATTGATGCGCATGTGGAATATTCGATGGAATTTATATTTTATCTAACATCTCAGGCTAGAGGACGTTGCTTTTTTTAATTTTTTGGTTTTTATTTTTTAATTTTTTTCTTTCGGTAGCACTTTGGATGAAGTGACAGATGGTAAAATAGAGCAGCGGAAGAAATCAAGGATTGATGAGCCAAGTCCGAGATCAAGTAGGAATTGATGATCCGAGTCCGAGCTCAGAGTGTAGGAGCAAATCCGCTCGGATACCAAATGGAGTAACCAAATCTGGTTGGTCTGTTAATAGTCAAATCCAACTATCATTTTGAATGATAAATATTATAATATATTAGATGATGAATATTTACAAAGATGTCTTGGCCTTAAATATGGCTTGGACAATCATGATGAGGAGACATCTCCTTTCATACCAACCTAACTTATAAATTATTTAATTATTTAATTATTTTCTTATTTATGTTCGTTATAAAATATGATCAATGGAAGCTATGAACAATATGATCATCAATAACTTTGACCAATGAGAACTATGATTGTTAGGAAATCTAACTAACAAATGAACACTTACTGATTGGAACTTTGACCAATATAAATATGAAGGAACAATTACCGAAAAAATTGTCTAGGTACAACTATGATTGCTAAAGACTCTAACATACCATAAATTACAATTCCAATTTTCCATAATTTAATGTATAAATTTATATATTTTATTAGTAATATATTTTACTATTATTTTAAAATATTCTAAATTTATAATTCATAATTTTCAAAATGTTTAATATAAATCTATATATTTTTTCTAAAAATATCAAATATATAATTTTATCTTAAATTATGAATTTTTATTAATTTTTTAACTTGATTTTTTTTCAAATTTACACACTTATTTATTAATATTTTTTCCCTTAAAAAGAAAACAAAAACAAGAAGATCCAAATTTTCATCATACTTTTGTTTGAGCTTCAAAAAAAACTAAAATACATAAGTACACTTTTCAATAAACTAAAATCAAAATATATCAACTAATAAATGAANTATATATCAAAATATTTAAAGTAAAATATATGGGTTGTTTAGATAAATGCCTACAATGGTTTAAGGTTCATGATTGTCTCGTGTCTACGGTTTGTATTTTTTCCAATCTTACGTGTATTCTCCGAGGATTGGAAAAAATTGGACAGCATTTCTACTTTCGGGGCACACATTTCAAAATTAAACTGGCAGCATAAACGCTGCTGGTTGATAGAAATATTTATACAAACTATAAATTTAACAAATTTGAATTTTTTCAATCCTCTATGTATCCTCGGACTGTTGGAAAAATTTGGATAGCATTTCTGCTTCTCAGACACACATTTAAAAATTAAACCGGCAACATAAACTCTACCGGTTGACAAAATATATATAAAACAAAAAATTAAATTTTAAATAAATAACAAATCTCAATTACAATTTTATAAAAATCCGACAGCATTTCTACTTGTCGGCACACATTGCAAACATATTAGACAAAAAAAAACACATAAAAACATCTATATCAATGACTTTTTTCAATTTTAACCTAACATTTTAAAACTTAAGAAAAAAAGTAAAATTTCATTTAAATTTCAAAACCAAGGTTTGAGTGTTACCTCTCTACTCCGACATCGTGGTGGAAGGTAGGGGTGGGTGTGGCTTGCACAATAGCTCGGTGGATGAATTTGGGGATGCAAAAACTCGCTTGAGGTCTCTTCTAGCTCAATCGCGGGTCTTCTATGCAAAAAAAGGTAAAATGGCTACGGATGCCCATGACCTTTTTTGTTATTTTTTTAAACATGAACCTCAATCGAGGTTGAAAGCTCGTTCAAGGTCGTAAGCTCGATCGAGTTTCGAAGCTCGATTGAGGGTTTCTGTAACCCTCGATCAGGCTATCGGTTAACCCTCAATCGAGATATCAATACCTCATTTGAGGGTTTACCGCTAGGTCGATCGAGGGTTAAAAAAATCCTTGATTGAGCGCTTGTTAAACCCTCGATCGAGGGTGTGTTTTTTGCTTTTTGCTGATATTTCCTTGCCAAAAAATGTACCCCACCTCCATGGATGCACCCATATATATATCCTCCTCAGTGGGATAGAAACATTGAATAGGACCAAAACAAAACGTTTATCTTCTTTGGCTCCAATGACAGATTAACTATGCCAATAAAGATGAGTTCCCCTTAATGGATATAGCTCCTAATATAAATTCAAGAGGCCTACAACCAAAAATAAGTCTCATTTATGATTTACGCTAGGGTGAGGGAACAAATATCTCTCCCTCTCTCTAGCTTCCCAACCATGCATGAAATTGTATGGGTCAACTAGTGATTGATTCTATCCAATCGCCTCTCACTATTGATGTCTCTACACATATAACATTGATCAATATCATAAATAGACATGAAAAAACATTAAATATTTCACTAAATGGGAATTTTGTTTATTAATATCAAATAGTAATTTTTTTCTCAAAATAAATGAATTGATAAGTGGTGCTCCTAAATTACAGGAACACACTGGAAGCGATTCTCTTTAAGTAGACAAGCACCAAAAACGATACACTAAAATAAAAAAATTTCACTAGTGAGCATGGTAAATTTTTAAAATATATTTCATTTAACGATGTGTCTAACAATCAGAGGTGTCAGTGCATTGTAGAGAACTAATTGCACTGTAAACAACACACATATGTTAATGAGAAAACCATAGTAGATGCAACTATTTGGTGTTTTGTGACATGTTCAAAAAATTACGGTGCTCTTGTTACACATCAACACACTAAATACAATATGCACATGTTTCTATTATGCAAATAATAAAGTTATTTGATGTAAAATTATCTCTAGTGATGCATCCCTCTTTAGGAAGTATCACTCTATTCTAAATTACTAGACACATTGAGAATTGCACACAAGTATTAATGGAGTGCACCATGATATAAGTATATGGTTTATGGGGTTAACGATGTGTCTGTTAAATATCAATGCATTAAACCAATAGTTTTTTATCATTTACTATCTGTGCTAGTTATCCTGAACAGGACCAAAATATTTATCCAGTGCACTGACGACATGTTTAGTGATGCACTAGGAACACACTAGGGAACTGTGACAATAGTGTGATAGGTGAAATTAACTACACCACTTAATGTTATCATTTTCAAATAAATTGTGTTCATTTATATGGTCAGCTTAGAACACATCAATGCATCACTTGAGGGTTCTGTTGTATTTATATTACACGTCGCTATTACATTTAAAGTTTTAATTAAAAATTATGTTAGTCAATGCGGTTGTTTTTATATTTCTCACTGGTATTGCATTTAAGGTGTTTATTAAAAATCATGGTAATCGGTGTGGTTGTATCATTATTACACATCGGTATTACATGTATAGTTTTCATAAAAAATTATGAAAAGTGATGCACTAAAAGTTATAGTGCAATATGCATGCAATGTTCCCATGTTGTAAATGAACTGCCATCTGTGCACCCTTTAAATTTGCAAGGTGCTCTATTGAGCTGTGTGAGATGAATGGATGGAATGTATGACGCAAAATTTTTAATTTTGGAAAAAGAAAGATGAATTATCAAAATTCATCCACTAAACATTAAAATGTGAGGTAACAATCAATTTACATGGTCCCTCGTGCATCAAGAATGCATCATGTCGATGTACGTAAAATTTGGAAATTTTCCCATCATTTGGAAAAATTTAAACTCCAGTTAGTGGCCAATGGGAGCGATCAATGACTCCATGTGGTGCATGGATGTCAGGTCATCTAAGTAGGTGATGTATGACATTGGTGCTATTGGGATCAGAAGCATTGTAAGATGGTAAAAAATATTTTTATGGTTCGGTAATTTTTTTATTAATACTTGTACCGGTGCACTTGAGTACTGGATTCCCCAGTGCGATTTAAAATATATAATGCACGATTATAGTGATTTTTTAATTTAGAAAATTTTAACCATAACACATTGCACATTATTCAATGACGCACCGGTGCGATTGATGATACCAAACCAATCACAAATAGAAATTTGAAATAAAAAATATAGTTGTGTTTTTTAATTTGGAAAGTTTTAAATATAATGTAGTGCACTGGAGTCCATAACACACCGGGGAAATTGATAATATCAAAAGAACCTACAATAGAAATATGAAATAAAAAGTATGGCCATGCTTTTTAATTTATATATCCCTAATGTGGTGTAGTGTTGTCTATACCATCCAAGTGCATTAAATTAGACATAATGCACTGAGAATGGTAAAAAGGGAAAGAATTTGTAGTAATATGGCGTATCATTTTATCATATTTCAATGCTCTCATGTTCGTGGGATTCCATTTCTCTTGGGAAATATAAACACACTAGTCATGAAATTTTAGTTTTTTAGATTGAAGGTGTTTTTAGATGCGGTGCCACAGAGGCACTCATCACTCTCATGTAGCACTTATGAAATCACATGCTTTTCGATATATCGATGAAGAATTGTACATACTCTTTTGATTATACAACTTTTATGCGTATACAATTTTTTTTATTAATTGTAAGTCATCTCAGCAGAGGGAAATGGATGTTCATGGTATTTCTCTATATGCATCAGTTTTAGGAAAACCTCTTATTGTACATAATTATAATGGACGATGTCAAAATTTTGGACAAACCACTCAGGTTATCAGGGTTACTGCCATATTTATATTTGAATTCCTTGTTTGTATAACTTTAGAAGTTTTTGTCTTTGCTGCAAATATATTTTTGTTGGAATTGAGTAATTTAGGAGCAGATGCATCTCAAGTACTTTTGGAAGAATGTGTTTCCTATGATGAACATGTTATGTTGCAAGAAATTGGCCTTTGCATTGGTAATATTGATTGGATAAATGATAATCATTTTTTCTCACTTGATCCAGAACATTATAGCATGTCCAAAAAATGTATTTGCATAAAAGAGTACTGTGCAGAACAATGGACAATTTGATACAGAAATCAAATATGGAACACATCAATTGGAAGGTATCCATTTCTCAGATTTAGATACCACTAAGACAAAAGCAAAGACGCTTGATGGATTGCAGTCCCAACATTTTAATGATAAAAAAAGGTTCATAGGCTATGCTCTAGGCTTGTGATAATCACATGCCTAGAAGAGAAGGTCTTGTAGTTGATGGGTTAGTTCAAAAATGGACAAAAGAATTCAGGATGAAAATGGGAGAGTAATTATTGAAGATATTTGACGTGATGAATTTGGGCTAGATTTGGAGCTTGGGTGTAATGAATCACTTCTGAAAAAATAGAATGATCATTCTAGTCATGTATTACAGTGACTTTTACAAGAGCTATATTCCAATATTCTCATTTCCTCCTTGAATTGGTGCAAATGCAGATGATAATTCTTATCATGCTCATGTGGAGCAACTTTGGCACTTATCCTGCAAAGCACTGGTGTTGCGGTCTTGAGTAATGAATTGGGATTCATTTCTAAAAACATTAGAGCTCTTTGTGATGTTAGGAATTCAACCAAAAAAGGTTCCAATGCTGTCTATATTGGACAAAATGGGATTGGATTTAAATCAGTATTTCGGGTGACTGATTCACCAGAAATTCATTTAAATGGTTTTCATATGAAATTTGACATCACTTAGGGGGAACTTGACTTCATTTTCCCAACCCTCATGCCTCCTCTATGCAATCTTGAATTGTTTAGTAGATAGCTAGCCACTGGAAACGAGAATTTAGAGGGTCCTGTTTGGAATACATGCATAGTTCCTTCTTTTCAAAGGTTGACTCATGGAAGGAATAGGAATGAGGCCACAAGCTTCAAAATTTGCAGATCTTCATCCATCATTATTTTTATTTCTTCATCGTCTTTGTTGTATCATAGTTATGGATAGTCTGACAAATTCTTTGATGATAATGCGAAGAGAGGACATTGGTAATGTACTGGTAAAGGTTTCACATGGTAAGGAAAGCACTACTTGGCTTGTGGCGAGTTGAAATTTGAATGTCGATACTATGTAGCCTAGCATACAAAGCACAAAAAATGGTATGGCCTTCACATTATTTTAGGATAGTAGTGGAGAGTTTGTACCTTATCTTGAATAGCCAGTCTGTACTGCATTCCTTCCATTGTGAGCTTATGGTTTGAAATTTATTTTTCAAGGGGATTTCACACTATGATCATCTAGGGAGGAGGTCGATGGTGATAGTGATAGTGCTTGGAACCAATGGTAACTTTCATAATTTACAGAGTTTTTCAATGTTGTAGAGTATTTTAGGTCTCTTCACTATTGTCAAAGCAATCCATGAAAAGTTCTCACTTTATATGAGTTTTGTCCCATTGGTCGCACAAAACTATTTTAGTACCATGAATGATTATTTTTGAGTTACAGGTTTTTCCCTACTTTCATTTAAAGGGTAAGGATAAACGATGAATTCCCTTGTTGAGTACAAAGAAGGGCTCACCAATCCATCACCCAGCTTGCCTAGAAAGGGCCAAAGGCCAAATAATTCCCATTGGTTTAGTCTCTTGTGAGCATGTGATCTTATTTCCAAGCTTTCCTTCAACTCCTTTTATATTAGTATATTGAATACATAATCTTGGTTATAGAGGGAATTGTTATCGTTGTTTTTTTCTATCAAGGATATTGCAAAGTCCTTATTATGAAACTGTTTGGGTCTTGCATTTTTTTGAATTATTTTATGTGACATTTTTTCTTTTTCCATTTAGATTTGAGTGATGTTGAAATTAGTTGATTTTACTCACATTAGCAGTCACACCATTATGAATTGTACTAGATTCTAGAGATAGGTTCCAAATAATTTTCAGGTTACATTGTAAAGTGAGTTATTCTATCTAGTAAAACTCATAGAGGTTATTGATATATGCATATTACATATAGAATGTATTCTTTGGGTTTTATGTGCATTCAAGACAATACTCATAGATATTATATCTCTGCAAAACAGATATGGTTTTGATGTGCCTTTGGAACATTAAAAATAGTGACTTTTTAGAATTTTCTTTAAGAGCCCCATTGAAGAAACAATATGTTCGACATTAAAAGCAAAAATGTTCGGTTTTATACTTGTATTTAAACATCAGTTTGAACCAAAAAAAGTTATGGGTTGGAAATCTTATTAAACTCAAGATTTCTCCAAAAGTTGAGATTTATGACCACTGTTGGAGAAGCTAGTCGGTGAGCCGAATAGACTAGTTAGCCGACTAATTAGAGATTAGGTTGGCCCTCATAGGTCATGTACATTGATTGAACTGACAAGCACTTAATTTAATTGTTTTGTAATCATATATATAGGATGTTGAGCCAGATAAGAACTTGGTTCGGTTTGATGTATGTATGAACCCACGTGTGTTATTGTGTAATATAAATTGTTATTCTACCCACTATTCTTGTCTCTTGACTCTGTTATGATTATATGAGTCTTTATATGTATTGTCGGTAACCTTGAAATCTGAGTGAATAAAAAATTGGTTCTATTTCCGGTATTGCATGTACAGATGAAATAACATTGAGAAGATAATCTCAAAGCAAGATATTAAGGACTGGTGTGAGCGTAAGATCATGAAATATTTGCAAAACTACACTTAGAGAAACAGGTGGACTATTGCTCAAGCTAAGGAGAAATTATTCTTTGAAACACATGAGAAGTTTGTAGAATCGGTACCTCATTCTCTGAAGAAGTTACTGGATGAAAAATCTTGTTGATGCTAAAGAGAAAGAGTTACTCCAGAGGCTGATGAGAGGTGGATGAATGAATCCGTTCGAGTGGTTTGAAAAAATTGTAGACGATCTCTATGAAGACCATGTTGTGGAATAGAGAGTCTCTATCGAGAGCATCGAGAAGAGGTTCTATAATGATTTCACTGAACATTTCCTGTTCTCACTACCGACTCTTTTTTTCTAATTTCTAATTGATAGGGAAGTAGGCCACATTGTTGATCCTCGTGCATCATTAGTTGAGCCGCCATCAAACACCAACTGGGAGGAAAAGAAAAAAAGCATGGGCGAATTTTATTGCAGAAAGAGAGTGGGAATACTTTTTGAGAAAATAGACAGAACCACCCAGGATTACTAAAGCGTTGTGTAGCATATGGGGTGGTAGTTTTTCATGTGTTGGGGTAGAGTAGAAGGGTTCTATTCAACTATGGAAGTAACCTCCAGTAACGAGAACTCAAACCAAGAAATAAATAATTTAGAGAGTGACTCACAAAAGCACTCTGGATTTACAGAAAATAGAAATAAATAAGAGATAGAAAAGAAGGGAGGAACTTAGAGAGTAGGCCGTCATGCTCTAGAGAAGAATGGTCTCTAGGGTGATAGATAATGAATAAAATTCACCAGAGTTGGGTCATGACCAACAAGAACAGGGAGTATATGAAGAAGTGCCACCAATGGAGGAGGATTTGTGGATAGAGCAGCTTAAAGCTCTCCAAATAGAGATACCCCGGGATGTAAGACCTTTATCTCCAATAAATTCAAACCTAAGTGCCTGAGTGTAGGCCATTGTCAAAGAGGAATTAACGCTAAGAGTTGCAGAGTTCATTGTATGGATCCAACTAGACAACAAAGGAAATGATGTCGACCATCTTGTAATTTGTCGACCAGAGGAAGGAAACTGTGTCATATTCCAATCATACCCATATAACTGAAGTATCCACCTGCTCTACCCAGAGCATGAAGGAGCACCCCCCAGCCAAACATAGATTTAGAGGACATAGGTCAGTTAGAATTGCAAGGAAGGATATCCCAGCCACAACAGTTTATGTGGATATCGACAGAAGTAGTTGAACTAGATCGACAACTTTTCATGGAAGAACGAACAAACAAAAATTCTGATGGGATAAAAGTTCAGTCAAGAATAGCTATGATCAACACAAGGTTACAAAAATTATTCCACCACCCCCATGACCACCACCACCATCAAAAGAAGACGATGATGCTGACGACATGGGGCATGGCGTCGCACACATCCCACTCTATGATGGTGATGAGAATCCCAGACAACAATGGTTCATCTATGAATCAACATGGGAAGAAAACATAGTAACAAACGAATATCATCAAATGGCACAGTTTGTTGGTGCCTTGCAAAAGAAATCACTGACTTGGTATATGACATATACCGAGAAAAACTCCAATGCGACCAAAATAGATATTAAGCAACAATTCTTATCATTCTTCAAAACACCAGATGGGAAGCATCTCGCTGCAAAAATGTTAAAAACGAAAGTTCAGAAACCTATGGAGAATGTCTGGGATTATGACAAGAGATTGAAGGACCTTATGAGCCAACTAGAGTAGAATATAGATGAACAACTATTAATCCAATGGTTTCTTGTGGGACTTTCACAGAAGATCCGATGACATATCAGTATGGACACGTTAAAAACATATGAAAAGGTGCTTATGAAAGAGTTGCAGGTCGAGATGGATGAAGACTACCCAGCGCACCCTGTGGATAGCCGTATCGAAGAACAGTTAGATATAATGCAGAAATTGTTATGGGAGCTCAACCTCAAAGGGAAAGATATCTGGTGTACAAAATGCTCAATTGTTGGGCATATTCAAGACAATTTCTGACAAGACGTACGCTTGGTTCAAACAAAATGCTTCTGTGAAATATTCCAGGAACATAGGCTACATGGGAAAAAAGATTTTTTGTTTAATATGAAAAATGAAAAATCTTCTTGGTGTGCAATTTGTGAAGTTAAGAGTGACACAAACCTAAAAAACCAACAGAAATATCATGCATATCAAACAAACATTGTTGCACAAAACAACAATAATAATGAAAAAATGAGCAAAAAAACCAAATATACGAAGGTCATAGATATGAGCGTTGGTTCGACAATAATCGTCATGGGGGATATGTAGGTCGAGGCCAATTCTCTAGAATTCAAGACAACAGACCATGATGACCAATCCAGTGCTTCACGTGCCACAATGAAGGTCATCGATATGCAGACTGTCCATTCAAAGATCGGACTGATCTCAAATTTTGTACTAGTTGTGGTGTGGGTGATCACCCTTTAGAGGATTGTCCCATGATGCTCAACAAAATAAATAAAAATAAAAATTTTAATGTCTTGTCATGTGTTCAAAGGTTTCATGTAATTCATACAAAATTTTTACAAATAGTCACTCGATAAGGAACAAAAACTGACAATGATAATCCAATAATAAGTAAAATAAAAAGCAAAGATGACTATCCTGATCCTATAAAGAAAAAACAATTATATAATAATGCATAAAATATGTTTCAAGAATTCACTAGACAAGAAGCAAGTAATGATAGTTGATAGATCAATACACTTCAAGAACTGCTTAACTTAATACATAATGATAACTCAGTAGCAAAATTTATTGATTTATTATACACTATTAAGAACAAATCTGGCATGGATAAACAAACCAAGAATATATGTAGCCTAAATTAAAAACATAAAAGTGATGATGACCCACTTATCGACTTAGAGATTGAAGGATATCATGTTCAACAAGTTGTTCTCGACTTCGGATCTCAAGTGAAAATAATGACAAGAGATACTTGGGAACAATTGGGAAGACCTCGACTAAATTAATCAGGTATATATCTAAAATAAGCCGACCAAGGGCTCATCGAACCTACTAGGGTATGGAGAAATGTCGAAACAACAATAAGGGGCATTACAACAAAAGTCGACTTTGAAATCATTGACCTGAAAGAAGGATCCATATCCTTCCAAGCTTCAGTAGGCTGGCCATGGGGTTGAAAGATGAAGGCATTGATATCACTAGATAAAGAAAGAATAAATATAAAAGGAAATGGGCATAAAGTAATTGTTCCTATTCACCCTTTACAAGGTGAACCATGGACCGAGCCCATAGACAAAGAAGTTGATGTCCAACAACTTTATCAAATACAGAACAACAAAGATTACATTGAACCAAATATATATGGATAACTACATCTAGGAAACCAAGACTCAGTAGGATATAATTCAAATGCAAAAATTTACAACTAGGAGATAGAAAACTATGAAACTCAAGCAAGAGGATGCTAGACTGTTCAAGCCATTCCAAATAAAATGACACATCAATGTTTCTCTTTGTCCATCATACCAAATATATTTGAAAAGAAAAATTAGGGAATACCCTTCTTTAGTGCCAATAAAAACAGAAACCAAACAGTCTCTTCGATATAAAGAAAGAGAGTCACCAGTCCTTCATATAGAATAAGTTTCCAAGAAGATAGGTGAGAACGACCGAATTCAAATCCTGGTTGAAACATTTACAAGTTAAGTTGTTTGATGGTGGGACACCCATCATTCAAGACTACAAACGTGGATGACATCCTCCACATACTTTGTTGAAATATTCTGAGCGAAGAAGCTAACTAAATAGGCACAAATACCAGTCTTCACACAAGGACAAGACCCTGAAAAGCATCGATATATATGAAAAGAAATGGAGAAGACTTGGTTACAAAGATGAAAAAATATGGCTACACCTATTTCCATATACATTAAACAATTTACCAACTAAGTGGTATAAGATGGAAGAAGCATGAGGTGAAACATTCATATGGAACGAAATTAAAGAAAACTTTATCAAGGACTTTAAATTCATACTGGAAGATGAAAAACTAGTCGAAGAAACAAAACAAACAGAAACATTCTTACAACCAATTGTTCATCATAGTCCGACACAAATTCCCAGCCGACCGAAAGCATCATGGAATAAGATTCGGTCTAGAAATATACCACATTCGACAAGAATTCAACTAGAAAATGAGCATACAAATGGAAAAATATTTCAGTGGAAATCAAATCATTCAGAAATAGTTAAACCGGTTAAAATAATACTTAAGGTTGAGTTGACCAACAAAGAAGACACCAACCAGATGACAGCAGACGACTTCCTAGAATGATTCTCACAATTTAAAGAAGGAAGTCGACAAATCAATGAAAGAAAGGCACCAGAATGGATGGAGACAAAGGTTAAAATGAAATAAATTAACATTTCCAATGATGATAGACCAAAAATAGCAAGAATAGGTGATTATTGGAATGAGGAAAAAGCAACAAAAATTGTTAATTTATTGAAATAATTTCAGGATGTCTTCGTACGGGACTGAAAATACCTCAAAGGGTTAGTCCAGGAAATGGGAGAAATGAAAATTGATATCAAACAAGATGCAAAACATGTCAAGAAAGGACCTTACAAGATTGCTCATAAATACAAAGAGATAGTGAAGAAGGAGATCAACAATATGCTAGCAGTGGGAATCATTTTGTTGATGTATTTGTAACTCCAGAATGTATTCACTTATGTATTTCATATAATGTATTCGATTAGTCCCCGATGTTGCTATCGTGAGAATCAGTAATTTAAACAAGTCATGTAAAGTCATAAAGGTTAACCCTCATAGTTGATCGAGGGGAAAAGTCCCCACAGTTTTGGGGCACTAGGGTTATTAGACTTCCCTAGAGAAGTCAGCCCTAGTAAGTAATTGTCAAGTCAGGAATTAGTATAAATAGAGAGTCTGCCTCTCTATTTGATACACACACTCACCCATCTATAGCGCATAGGTGAGAGACAATAAGCTCACTCAAGTGAGAGAGAAAACAGTTGTTGGAGATCATCTTTTGTCTTTGGGTTTTTGTTGCTGCCATTGGTGCTCATTCTATCTCTAAGGAAGTTGTGGATTTTTTTCCTTTATGGATTCCCCGAGGAAAATATTTGTGTCTATTGTCTCTTGTCATTGATTGTTGTGCATGTTATTCTCTTAGATAAGATACTAAGATGAAAATCATATTGTCTTATTAATAAAAATCTAACATGGTATCAGAGCTAACCTGAGAAGAAGACACTATGCAGCTGTGAAAGCTAGGGATTCTTACTTTTTGGGTATCTCTTTAGAATCCGTCAGAAAAATAAGGCTATGCTAAATCTCCTTTGAAGGGCGCATCTTTCTGTCAAAGTAGAATCTGATTCTTAGCACTTTCAGTTTTTGACCTACCACTACATTAGGAAATTAGGGATTTTCACTGAAGAGGAATTTTTGAGTGAGCCCAAGCTAGGATTTCTCTCCTCCTCAAAAACAAAAGTTTAGAGACAAAAATTGAGGCTTTTGGTTGAGTAGAACTCTGGGAAATTCAAATCCTAATTTTACCTGGAACCAGAAAACCAGCACAACAGAAGATCAGCTCCAGATCCAATTTTCAGCTTCTCAAATTGGTAAGATCTAAATATTTTGTATTTCCATTTGAGGTTCTTAGTTAATATGTCTCATCATACCAAGCTTGATGAAAATCTTCAGGGAGATGATAAATTTAGAGTCTGGAATTACAGGATCTCCCTGGTCCTGGAAGAAAATGAGTTGGACTCTTACATCAATGAAGAGGTTCTAGTTCCAGAGGGAGATGAGGCTAAGGCCTTACACAAAAAGAAATTGGTCATGGCTAAGAGGATTCTTGCTTATTCAATCAAGGATCACCTCATACCATAGGTGTCCTCTCTAAAGAAACCTAAAGCAATGTTTGATGCCCTGACCAAGCTATTTGAAGGAAAGAACATCAACCAGAAGATGACTTTGAGGAACCAGTTGAAGAATGTGAAGATCCAGAATGCGGAGACCATACAGACATACTTTACAAGGGTCTCCCAAATCAAAGAACAACTTGAAGTAGTGGATGAAGAAGTGGAGAATGTAGAAATTGTGATGACCACCTTGAATGGTCTCCCTAGGTCATGAGACTCTTTCATTCAAGGGATTTGTGCTAGAAGAAATCTAGTCAGCATCAGTAGACTATGGGAGGAATGCTCACAAGAAGAAGCTCGGATAGTAGCTTGAGAAGAAAAGATGGGAAGTGAAGATCAAGCTCTCATAATACACTCCAAGAAACCCATGAGGGACTATCATCATCCCAAATTTAAGCATTCTAACCAGAAAGATAACTCTAGAAAATCTAACAAAGACATATCTAAATATAGATGCTTTACATGTGATGAAAGAGGACACTTTGCAAGAGATTGTCCCAAGAATAAGAATAGCTCTCACAAGAAGGAAAAAAAAGAATACATCATGCTCACACTACAGAGGATGATGAACCTTATAGAAAGAGAATCAAACAAGAAAGTGATGATTCTTCAAGTGATGAAGAATGTGTTCTGATTTCTTCCCTCGTGGCAACTATCACACATGGGAACAAGGATTGGCTTATTGATAGTGGGGCTTCCAAGCATATGATGGGATTCAAAGAAACATTTGTGAAATTATTAGAATATGAGTCACCCCACAAGGTGAAACTTGGGGATGACTACCAATATCCAATAAAAGGTAGTGGTGAATCCTCCTACAATTTAGACTCTTGAAAGTCTATGAAAATGAAGGATGTCTTGTTTGTACCAAGACTAAAGAAGAACATCCTCTCCATCTCTGCATTAGATTCAAAATGCATGAGGGTTTAATTTGTAGATGGCCAAGTTCTTATGTGGCCAAAGAGAAAGATTATAGATGATGCAGTTGTGATTGGAGCTAAAGGGCCAACCAAAACAAGCCTTGGTCCATGACTCAGTAGAGCCACTTGAACATTGGCACAGAAGGCTTGCACATGTGCACTATAGAGCACTATCACTTGCAAGAAAAGCTGTTGAAGGTCTTCTAGAAATACAGGCAAAGCATGAAGGTGTTTGCAAAGGATGTGTGAAAGGAAATAACTCAAAGAAGAGATTTCCAAGAAGCGAGAGTAAGGAAAAAGGAATCTTGGAAATCATCCACTCCGATGTATGCGGCCCAATGTCATCCAATTCATTGAGTGGGTATGTATAATATGTTTCCTTCATTGATGATATTTCTAGGAAGACGTGGATATACTTCTTGAAGAACAAAGATGAAGTATTCAGTAAGTTCAAGGAAATCAAAGCCTTGATCGAGAACCACACAGAAAATAAAATCAAGACCTTTCAATCAGATAATGGTGGAGAATTCACATCAAATGAATTCAAATAATTATGTAGAGAATCAGGGATTAAGAGGGAGTTGACCACTCCATATAATCCACAATAGAATGAGGGTTGTAGAAAGGAAGAATAGAACGATCATGGAAGATGCAAGGGCAATGCTTCATGATCAAGATCTTCCCATGCATCTATGGGTGGAAGCTGCTAGGACATTTGTTTATGTAGAGAACCATACTCTGAGTAGAGTACTTGAGAATAAGACACTTGAAGAAGTCTTCTCTAGCAAGAAACCAGAATTCAGTCATCTCAGAATATTTGGCTATCTAGTATACATACACATTCCAAAAGAAAAAGGGAAAAGTTAGATCCTTCAGGAAAGAAGGGTATATTTGTGGGATATAGTGAAAGATCAAAGGCTTACAGAATATATTTCCCAGGATTCAAGAATATTGACATTAGCAGGGGCATAAGATTTTCCAAAGACTTAGGTTACATCAAATCCAGAAAGAGACCTATTGAAGACCCTGAAGAAATAGAAGTACCCAGAATTGAAGATACAACTATGAATGATGCAACTCAAGAAGAAGATCGAGAAATAGAAGAACCCCATGAACATGTAGATCCACCCTAGGAAAAGAATCCTCACAAGAGGAAACCTACATGGGTACGAGAGGCTATCCAAGGTGTGGAAAGATATGGATCTCCAGAAGAAATGCACAAAGAGAGTAAGAGAACTAGGTCCTACTCCATATATGTAGCCCTATTATGTGACATCATTAATAAAGAACCTTCCAACTATGAAGATGCGACAGAGAAGAAAGAATGGAAGGATGCTATGATCGAGGAGTACTAGTAGATCATGAAGAATGATGTTTGGGATGTTGTCCCAAGACTAGAGGGGAAGTTTGTTGTGAATTCCAAGTGGATTTATAAGATCAAGAATGTTGTGGATGGCAGCATAAAGAAATATAAAGCAAGATTTTTGGCTCGTGGCTTCTCCCAGAAAGAAGGAATAGATTATGAAGAAACTTTTGCACCTATAGCCAGATACACTTCCATCAGATCAGTACTTTCTTTGGCTATAGTAATGAAATGGAAGATACACTAGATGGATGTCAAGACTGCTTTCTTGAATGGTGTAGTGGAAGAGGAAGTGTATTTGGAGTAGCCACTCGGTTTTGAGACACATGATAGGGAAACTCATGTGTGTAAATTGAAGAAAGCCCTGTATGGTTTGAAGCAAACACCCAATACAATGGTACGACATAATTGACATCTTCCTAACTAGTTTGGAATTTACCAAGAGTAAAGAAGACTTCAACCTTTACTACAAGGTTGAAGATGGGAGCCCATTGATACTCCTACTGTATGTAGATGACCTGTTTGTAACAGGTGAGGATGGGTTGATTGTTGATACAAAGAGGTAGCTTGCTGATGAGTTCGATATGAAGGACTTTCGTATGATGCAATACTTTCTAGGCATGGAGGTGTGGTAGAATGTAGATGGAATCTCCCTGGGACAAGGGAAGTGTGCAGTAGAGATCATGAAGAGGTTCGAGATGATGGACTATAAGGCCATGACCACACCTATGCCATTGAACCTGAAGCTATTGAGTGATGCTTCATCAGAGTCGGTTGATGCTAAGATGTATCGTCAAATGATTGGGTCCTTGATCCTAGACATGTTCACCTTATTGTTGCAAAGCATATTCTGAGGTACCTTAGGGATACAGTTGATTATGGGCTCAAGTATGAGGCGAATCAGAATATTAACCTAGAAGATTATGTTGATTTAGATTGGGAAGGCAGTGCCATTGATAGGAAGAGCACTTTGGGGTGCTGCTTCAGTATGTGATGAGGTGTGATCTCTTGTTTTATAAGGAAGCAATCCTATGTGGCACTGAGTACAACCGAAGCAGAGTATGTCGCAGCTTGTTTGGCTAGTTGTGAGGTAGTGTGGCTGAGGAAGCTACTATATAATTTATTTGATATCCAGATGGATGCTACCTGTATATATTGTGACAACTAGATTTATGTGAAGTTGTAAGAGAACCCAGTGTTCCATGACAAGTCAAAGCATATCGAGATCAAATATCACTATATCAGGGATGTGGTGTAGAGAGGAGCAATGAAGCTCTAGTATGTTGCGACGAACGAGCAGATAGCTGATGTGTTGACCAAGCCATTGGCAAGAGTGAAGTTTGAGTACTTCAGGGAGAAGCTTGGTGTTCTCCAAATCGAGGCTCCTTCTAAGGGGAAGTTATGAGTCCGTGAGCCATTCTGACATGGTGGTAGGCTGGGCCTCCCATGGTCAGATGTAAATGCAGACCCATTTTGACATGGTGGTAGGCTAGGCCTCCCATGGTTAGATATAAGTGTAGATCCATTCTGACATGGTGGCAGTCCAGGCCTCCCATGGTCATATTTAAGTGCAGATCCTTTCTGACATGGTGGCAAGCTAAGCCTCCCATGGTCAGATGTAAGTGCAAAGCCTTTCTGACATGGTGGTAGGATGGGACTCCCATGGTCGGATGTGAGTGGTGAGACTTTCTGACATGGTGGCAGGATGGGCCTCCCATGATCGTATGTGACTGTTGGGCCTTTCTGACATGGTGTCAGGCTGGGCCTCTAATGGTCAAATATAAGTGTTAGAAAAGCCTTTCTGACATGGTGGTAGGTTGGGCCTCCCTTGATCAGATGTGAGTGCTAGGCATTTCTGACATGGTGGTAGGCTAGGACTCCCATGGTCAGATGTGAGTGTTGGGCATGCCATTCTAACAAGGATGCTGGATGTGTTCCTCCCATGGTCAGATGTAAGTGTTGGGTGGGCCTTTTCGACATGGTGGTAGGCTGCGCCTCCCATGGCCGAATATAAGTGTTGAAGAAGATGAAGACCTACCTAGAGGCTAGGCCTACAACCAACATGAAAAAGGGCTGGCTCTGTAGAACTCCCTATGACGAGTAGAATTGAGAGATAGCACCATTTGATCAAGATAGAGGAAGTGTTGATCCTAGTTTTGTCATCATTTTCAACAATTAAATTACTCATTTAAAACATGTTTTGTCATCTTTTTGCATATTTTCTATGACGCAACTCACTATTTATCCCCAGGTGTAAATGAATTTAAAGTTTATGTAAAATCTATTTATTATTATCATTTCACGATTTTATAGATTAAAATGACATTATTTGGAGTGCGTTTTGATTTATGTATGCATTTATTTACAGGTTATAGGTTTTGGACGAGCTAACAACAAACAGACATTCAGCTAGATATGCCCATAGCATGTCCAGCTTACCATCCAGCACACTAATTAGACTGTACGATATTCGTTGGTAGTTTTCCAAGAATTAAAATGTTAGTAGGAGATTGTTATTGTAGACCATAGTCCTTAGCACACCAACAAACATGAAACGTATTCATGCTAGATATGCATAGATCATATCCATCTCACCGTCTAGCTCACCATTACACCCACCAAACCAACTGCGCTATGTTAATGATAGATTCCTTAGCGTTAGAATATGGAGCAGCTTGCAACTATTTACTATCCATGGGTTTGTGTGATGCAATGGCTCCCATTCTAGAAGGATCGCCAGCACCTTGACTTTGATCAACACCACACCACCAGTCCATGCTAAGAAGAACCCTCACGCCACATCACATAGCATGAAGAGAATCGATTTGCGAAGGAGAAGAATGCTATGCACTGGTGTTTGATCAGTTAGACGCCATAATGGTTGGCTAAATTTAGAGAGAAGTTGACCACTAAAGGGTCAACTTGCTCACCTTTGTAAACATTGTGTATATAAACACCTCCATGTGAAGAGCTAAAGAGTTGTTCAAGTCATTAGTGAAACAGACAGTTTTTAAGAAGACATTAGAGGAAATTTGAGATCTAAAATGGGCCTCCTATGGAAAATGATAAAATGATAGTTAAAATAATAAAATAATAGTTAAAATAATAAAATAATAGCTATTAATTTTGGAGGAAGAATGAAAAAAACTACTTTTTTTGTTTGTATTTTCGACATATCTCCTTGTGTTTTTACTCAAATTTTGAGTAGGAGACCTTGTTGGATGTGGAATTTAATTTTTCATCCAACGAGTACCCACACTGCATACTTTTGATAGACCCGGCTACCCCAAAAACAAGAAATGCTTGAAAAAAACGTGATGATGATCATGTTTTTTTCAGGCATTTCTTGTTTTTGGGGTAGTCGGGTCCGTCAAAAGTATGCAGTGTGGGTAAACATTGGATGTGGAATTAAATTTTGCATCCAACGAGCTCTCCTTCCTGAAATTTGAGTTAAAAAATAGGGAGATATGTCAAAAATACGAACAAAAAAAGTAGTTTTCTTTTATGACAAATATGTCAATTCAACCATTATGGTTGACTCATTTTCAATTGAAATTCTATTGGTTCTTGAATTCCAACTCACAAAATTTATTGTTGGCATGTTTTCTTGTAAGGCCCATTTTAGACCCCAAATTTCCTCTAATGATTATGTAACTCTGTTCCTTATTTTTAATAGAAGCTTGATGTTCTGTTGTTCATGATTGTGTTCATGTAAGATTTAGCCAGGCATCACCCCAGATTGGTAAGAGGGACCCTCATCAACCAGAGGTTGCTTTTCTTGTGTAATTTTGTTATTTTTCCTTTGTAGTTAGTATAGTTTGCTTTCTAGTTTGTTTTCATTTAATTATTGTAAACATTGCATCCTATAATGCATTGTTATTTCCAAACTTGAATAGCTAGTTGTGCGCATAGTTTGCTTTCAATTTTCTTTCAGTCATTTCATTTCTAGTTTTACTGTTCATTTTTAATTGCATATAGATAGAATAGATTGCTTCTTTTATCAAGTTAGAATAGATTCAATTCTGTTCATTTCCTTTCTGTTATAAGTGTAGAAATTCAGGCCTGCAGTAGATTAATTTCACCCACAACAATTAACAATTGATCATGCAAAAATTATCAACAATGGAGACTGAATATGGAGCTGTAACACAAAATTATATTAACTGAGTGTACAATAGCCAACCCTGTAATAACATAGGCTTCTGAATATATAGAATACATGAGAAAATCGAATGCATAAGGAAGCATCCAAATCTAGCATAAAGCAGGCTTACCCAAAATAGGCAAATCCCCCATAGGTGTAAAAAGCTGATCTCAAATCTATCAAGGACCCCACGAATTAGCAAGGGCGCATGGGCAAGATAAAGAGTGGTCAAATGGCAGCTCATACATGCTTTTGCATGGAGGAAAGAGTGGAGGAGGAAGAGGCAACAAAGCTGATTCACCTCACCTAGTCTTGCTTTCCTATGTGCCTTAAAACACTGAAAAAGCAGGCAATAAAGCAGAAAAAGCAGAAGGGTGCCTAGGAGGCCAGGAATAAAGAAGATTTGATTCCCAGGACTTTCCCAAGTGCTCCATGAGTCAATACTGGCAAGTTTGACCTCTATGGATAGGCAATTATCAACTTGCACATGGTGGGACTCATGGACTAGGCAAATAAGAAAAAATAAATGAATTAATGTCTAAGTGGGTAAATACTATGGGTTGATTATTCTAACACCCCCCCCTTAAGCCTAAATTTATGAGTAATAAATAAAAATATAGGGCCTAGCAACAAGGCTTAGTCACCCTTTACATACTGCAATGTCCATACAACCAAGGAAAGAGGCAAAACCAACTTGGGAAAATCCTCCCTTAAACATGGACTGTAAAACAAAATTGTAGAATCTTGTCTCCACTCATGCTTTGACAGCATGATCAGCAATCCCCAGTAGTGATTTGAGATTGCTGAAGGTCTTCTCACAAAATGATTTTGTGAAGATGTCAGCTACTTGTTCTGAAGAAGAACAGAAGAGTAGGTGAATGGTGCCATCATGCACAAGCTCTCTGATGTAGTGCATGTGAATCTCAATGTGTCTGGTTCTCTGCTTCTGAACTGGATCCTTAGAGATTC
>LPNX010478043.1:267087-333541 GCA_001517045.1 Pseudotsuga menziesii | reverse complement strand
CTCTCTCTGTCATCAGAACTTGATCCTCCTTCTCTCTTCTTTGAGCCTTCTGGAAGGGATATGCCATTCTTCTCCAACAGTTGAGTTAACATATCTATCTGGTTTTTCATACAAGAGCTTTCAGTATGATTGCCCTTATTGCAGTATGAGAACTTGTTCATATCACCTTTGTTTTTCTTCTTCTAGGTATTTTTCTTGGGACCTTGTTGATCCTCTGGAGATTGCTTCTTGTCTCTTCCTTTCTCAGGTGGCTTTTTAGCTTTCTTCTTGCTTTTTGAATCCACCTTCGAATCTCCAGCAACCAGAGCTTGGTCTTTGGAAGGTTTGATGGTGCCCATCATCACCAGCTTGTCTTGTTCCTGTGTGAGGGATTCCATGAAATATGCAAGGCTAGGCATCTTCCAGGTTCGAGATGTGAGTTTTGTGGCATAGAAGGTTGAAACAAAGACTGAGTAATCAGGCCCTAGCTTCGAGAGGATGGAAAATACGAGCTGCTCATCTTTCTTTTCAATACCACACTGTTTCAGCTGCAAAACTAGTGCTTTGAACCTGGAGAAATATAGCTGCAGGGATTCAAAATTACTGGGACTCAGGGAGATCAGCTCATTTTCGATCTGGTGTCCCCTCATCTCATCTGTCTTTCCAAAGAGTTCAAAAATTTTCTCCCATACTTGATCCGGTGAAGTCAATCCATCGAGATGGAAAATGAGGTCTTGGGAAATACTGAGACATAGGAGGCCATAGGCCTCATCTCTCCGATTGTGCCATTTGATCTTCTCTGCAGCAGCATTGGGCTCTGCTTCTATAGCCATAGTCACCCTGTAGAGTACTTTCACTCTCAACAATATCTCCATCTCTGCTTTCCATTCAAAAAAGTTGAAGGGAGTGAGGATAGTTTTCTGTGACTCCATAGCTTTAGAAAATCTGTCCCGGCTGTCAGTAGAAGGCTCCCAGTCTTGATGTCAAACCTGTAAAACAATTTTTGGAGGAGAGTAACAACCTACAATGGCTATGATACCATGTAGAAATTCAGGCCTGCAGTAGATTAATTTCACCCACAACAATTAACAATTGATCATGCAAAAATTATCAACAATGGAGACTGAATATGGAGCTGTAACACAAAATTATATTAACTGAGTGTACAATAGCCAAACCTGTAATAACATAGGCTGCTGAATATATAGAATACATGAGCAAATTGAATGCATAAGGAAGCATCCAAATCTAGCATAAAGCAGGCTTACTCAAAATAGGCAAATCCCCCATAGGTGTAAAAAGCTGATCCCAAATCTATCAAGGACCCCACGAATTAGCAAGGGCGCATGGGAAAGCTAAAGAGTGGTCAAATGGCAGCTCATACATGCTTTTGCATGGAGGAAAGAGTGGAGGATGAAGAGGCAACAAAGCTGATTCACCTCACCTAGTCTTGCTTTCCTATGCGCCTTAAAACACTGAAAAAGCAGGCAATAAAGCAGAAAAAGCAGAAGGGCGCCTAGGAGGCCAGGAATAAAGAAGATTTGATTCCCAGTACTTTCCCAAGCACTCCATGAGTCAATAATGGCAAGTTTGACCTCTATGGATAGGCAATTATCAACTTGCACATGGTGGGACTCATGGACTAGGCAAATAAGACAAAATAAATGAATTAATGTCTAAGTGGGTAAATACTATGGGTTGATTATTCTAACAATAAGTTCATTCAAGTTAAGTTTCAGTTTGTTTCTTAATACACAACGATTTCTTTATATTTATGAATTAGTTTAAGATTATTTCGCTATCAAATTTGATTAATAAGTAGGTTTATTTACTGCCTCTTTGCATTGTATTTGCATGTGCATGAATTCAGCTGAAGATTAGATCATTTATGTTATTTTATGTTATTTTATGTTATTTTAATTGTGCATATTGTTATTTGGATAGCCTATTTAAACTGTTATTCAAACACCCCTTTTATACCTGCAGTTCAGTCTGTCATCCAGTTCATCGTTTTGTTTTTAGTGTTTTTAATGTGTTTCGAACCCGTTTTAAGCTCTATTTCCTTAGTTTTTGAAGTATGCTTTGATTGTAATAGTTACGTGATAGTTCTATTTAACATTAAGGCCAAAGTTATATTGTTTTAGATTATTTATTAAATTTTTATCCTTATCCATACCTCTTTTTACCTTGAACAAGTTTTGAGCTATGTTGTGTTTTGTTTCTTGAGTTTGTTTCTGATTCCTTTAACTAATACTGTTGTACTGTTTTGTGATCATGCCTTTGGATTGATTCATCCATTTGCATGTAAAACTTAGTATTAGAATTATTATCCTTAGGAAAATATACTAGTACCTTGTAGGTTGTTCCTTTTTCACTGTGTGATTACCAAAAGAGACTCGTAGGATAGAATTCAAAGTTATTCCTATTAAGTTTTCTACTTTCTTCTCTTATTAAGTTTTCTACTTACTTATAACTTAGGTCTTCCTTGCATCCTAGTCTTTCACTTGAAAAGTTAGTTGTTAGTAGTCTCCTTTTTCAGTAAAGTTAATTTTCTTATAAAATAAATCATCAATCTAGTTGTTGTACTTATGTTTCCAATATAAAATTTCTTTGCATAATTAGTTCTTGAAACTATTCAATAAAACTTACTAGAAAGAGTAGTTTTTCTTGTATAGAAGTAGTATTGTATATATATTTATTCTTTAGTAACTATTTATAGAGTAGAGTAGTGTATTTTTGACATTCTGATCTAGTATTCTGTTCCGGTTCAATTACCTTAATATTTGAGTTCTTAGGATTTCGACTCGGTTTTTCATTTTGAAAGATCTTTTGATCTTTTCTTTGTTAAAATATTTCCATGATACCATAGGAATCCCTCTACCTTTGCATATATTTTGTGTCAACTCTAAGCCTACCAACCCTAGTCGATAATTAAATATTAGGTGAATTAATCAAGACGATATAACACCCAACATTTTGGCGTCATTGGCGGGGAGTTGTTATGTAAGGTAGAATAGATAGGATTTTGTATGAAGTTTAATAATAGGCTGGTGGCGAGGGAGCGGTAAGAACTTGTGCATGTGTTATTACAGGCATCCCCAAATCCAAAAATAGTAGTAGCATACGATTTTATTTTTTTTACTTTAAGTTTTTCATGAGAATACTTAGAGATCCTAGGGGTAGATTTGTTAAGACAGGAAAACTTATTGAAATTCCTACTAATTTTTATAAGGGATGTAATACCCCAACCACTAACTCAGTAGAAAGGTATAGAAAGACACCTGGAGGAAGTAGTTCTACCCTGAAACCTAAGGAGACCATCTCGGTAGATCTTACCAAGGAAGCTATAGAAGGATAAGGAACCTTGGCAAGAGGTCCTATTGATCTCGTCCCTGAGGAAGTTCAAGAGGATCAACCACTAGGAACCTCTAACCCTCCACTAGCCTTGAATCCAAATAATACAAATGTTTCACTAGTAGGAGATCTGAATTTCATTGACTTTGTTGATCCTGACCAGGCAAAATCTCTCTTTGGAAACTTCGTGGATCCAGTTATCTCACAAATTGAAACATCCATAGCTGAACCTACTATCCCTCTAGGATTCAATAAAAACATGGTTGACAAGAGGAATATCTCTCCTGAAAAAGAACGTTGAGACACCCCGTTATCACCTCGAAAGGAACCTCCAAGGTATATTTATGTTAAAAACCTAGCCTGTATGGAGAGATGGGGAGAGAACGAAGATCATGAAGTTAGAAATGACGAAGGAGAAGGGGAAAAATGAGCTGAGGCTACCTTCATTTTTCCTATTTTAGACACTATATAGGATGTAACTATGTAAAACATCCCTCCTTCTTCCTTATCTACTTTCTATGGAAAAAGTGATGACGACCTAGAAACATTTTTGTTCGAGTTCGATATCCTTTGTAGGAGCTATAATTATCTACAAGATGCTCACAAACTAAAACTATTTCCCGCTACACTAAAAGATTCTTCCTTGAGATGGTTCATGGGATTAGGAGAATCCACTATCAGGACTTGGGATGATTTGAAAACCTCATTTTTGTGAAAATATCAAGAGTATTGCAAACCTAAGGACTCTCGACATGATATATTCAAGATACAACAACTTGAAGATGAAAGCCTAGAGGATTATCTCAAAATTTTTGTTTATACATTACATAAATCAAAATATAGTGACCTCTGAGAAGATGCAATACGTACACTTTTCCTTAAAGGGATCTCCGAGGACTTGATACAAAGTCTTAATCTCATGGAATCCAGCGATATTTCTCATAAAACCTTTGCACAAATCAATGAAATGTGTAAAAATTATTCTAGAAGTAGGGGAAAAATTGGGAAAAACTTTCAAGAGCCTTATAGTAGAAATGTAAGAGGAAACATTCCTAGTTCAGGTGGAGTTACAAGGATAGAGTTAGGAAACCTATTGGAGAAATTCAAGACTGGTATGTTAGGAGCCATGGGTTCTCAACTAGATGCTTTACAAGCCAAGAAAAGGAAAGATGAAGAACGAGAAGCAATGAGCATTTTTTGTCCAAGATGTAGGACCAAACATCCCCAAAGGGAATGTCCATTAAACAACATCTCTATATGTCACATATGTATCGAAGAGCATCCAACAGATAACTACCCATCCTTTCTGGGTTGAAAACCATCTATAAGAGTGGGGATGTAAGTGAAACATCTAGGAGGCCTCCTTGGAAACCTAGAGGCCAACCAACATACCAGAATTTTCCACCACAGCCCCCACCCTACTATCCTCCATATCAACCACCTCAACAATGAAACACCTCAAGTTGGCAGAATTGGCCACCTCAATACCCTCCTCCTCAATTTCTGTAGCAGCAATATTGGTCACAAGGATGGAGAGGAAAACCATACCCTCAGTCACAACCTGTGTCTACACCTAATCATCCTTATCCTCAACATCAAACAAATTTCCAGCAAAATTCACCTGGATTTCTGCCTCCAGTTCCTCTCATTGCACAACAACCTCATCACTTCCAGAATACAAACCCTCCTTGAATGACATTATTACTTGCACAATTGATACCTTACCCAAATAATAAACCAACTCAAGCTCTTAACAACATTTAGTTGTAAAGTCTTCCATCATATCTTATTTCGACTGTAACTATACATGGGATTCCATTACATTTTGGAAGAGTTGTGAATGACAAACCCAAGTCATCAGTCATTATTCATGAGTAAAATGAAGAAGAAGAGGATTCAAATGAACCTGTGAATTATGCCATTTTGGAGGGAGTGAACATTCTGAATATTCCAGTACACACCCGTCCTCTCCAAGAACCCATTTAGGAGCAAATAGCTCCTCCATTTCCAGAAAGAATGGTAATAAAAAAACTTGTAGTTCATCCCGAGTATGATATTTTGAATGAATTAAAGAATATCTGGGTAAAAATTCCTCTATTACAAGATATCAAGGACATACCAATCTACAACAAGGTAATAAAGGAAATATGCATTAAATTCCCAGGGAAGAAATAAAAGGGCCCTCTCACAATTCATGTTATAGAAGAGATGTCTGAATGTATGACAGATCAGTCCCGGATTGCAAAATATACAAATCCAGGAGCCCTAGTAGTGACTGTAATTATAAACAATAACTCCATATAAAATACATTAATCGAATTAGGATATGCTATCAACATGATGAACACCGTAGTTTTAGAAGTTTTACAGTTAGGACAATTCTCCAACCTACCCCTTCCATCCTAGAACTAGAAGATCGTACTATGGTAAAACCTGTTGGAGTCTTGAATGACATTATTGTATCAGTAGCCTCATGGGAATACCCTATTGACTTTATGGTCGTAGAATCAAAGGATCCTTCTAAATGGAACCTATTATCTTGGGAAGACCATGTTTAGCTATTGCAAATGATTTTATAGGATGTAGGGATGGAGAGATGACTATTTCCAATGGGTTGTCTACACAGAGACTTATTTTATACCCCCCAGCACAACCAATAACTGAAAACTCATGGTGGTTAAATTGTTTTTTAAGGGACAAGGACTTTGATGACCTCTCCCTTCCTAGTGATTTCTCCTGGGAACTTCAGGAGTAGACCAGTAAGAATGTATTAAAATAGTTTGTTTCTTCAAAAACTTGTATAGATTTCCTTTAGTCTTTTGCTCAATACGATCAGATTTTTAGAGACGAGTTCCAAGAGAATATGGCTCTCTCAACATTTACGGAGACACCTTGTGTCTTCACAATTGAAGATCATACAAGACCCTATACCATACCTTGTGAAGTTGGCCCTAAGAGGTTTCTACATATAAATGCGGGATTAAGTGAAAACCAACAAGCATAGCTGCTTGAGGTTCTTAAGAAACAAGCTATAGCATTTGCATGGGAATACATTGATATGAAGGGTATACACCCTGACACTTTTATTCACCATATCTATATGGATCCAAACACTTCACCTGTAACGTAGCCTCAGAGGAGGATGAATCATACTCTAAACGATATAGTAAAAGAAGAATTAAAAAAACTCCTCAATGTTAGTTTCATCTATCCTATCTCCGATAGTAAATGGGTGTCTCCTCTAGTGGTAGTCCCAAATAAAGTCACAGGAAAATGGTGTATTTTTGTTTATTTTAGAGAGCTAAACAAAGCTACACTTAAATACTACTTTCCTTTACCTTTTATTGATCAAGTGTTAGATACCCTATCAGGTAAACAGTGTTTTTGCTTTCTTGACAGATATAGTGGTTACAACCATATTTTAATAGAACTTGAAGATCAATAAAAAACCACTTTTACATGCCCTTGGGGAACATATGTTGATAGAGTTTTTCCATTTGGCTTATGTAATGCACCTGCCACTTTTCAGCAGGAAGTCTTAGGAATTTTTTATGATCTTATACATGACTACGTGGAGGTATACATGGATGAATTTATAGCCTATGGAAATACCTTTCAAGAAGCTCTTGACAACCTCAAGAAGGTCCTGATCCAATGTCAAGAAACAAATTTATCCCTTAGTCATGAAAAATGTAAAATGTTATTGACAGAAGGTACAGTTTTAGGACATCATGTTTCCTCCCAAGGAATTAAGGTATATCCTGCTAAGATCGAAGTAATTGTTGGTCTTCCCTCTCCAAAAACTCAAAAAGAGGTAAGAAGCTTTCTTGGTCATGAAGGTTATTATCGCCGCTTTATTGAAAATTTCACTAAAATAGTTGCACCGATGTTTAAATTGCTTACAAACGATGTAGAATTCCAGTGGATAGAATCTTGTCAAAATGATTTTGAAATTTTAAAATCTAAACTATTGGTGGCACCAATACGCAGGGGTCCTAATTGGTCCCTTCCTTTTCATATATCCATCGATGCCTTGGATACGGCCATAGGAGGAGGCCTGGGCCAAAAAGGGGGACAAGCACCTTATTCCATTTATTTTATTAGCAAGAATTTGAGTCCTGCCGAACTAAATTACACTGTTACTGAAAAAGAATTTTAGGCAGTAGTTTATTCTATTAATAAATTTCACCATTACATTACAGGTTACAAATTTTTTGTGCATATTGATCACTCTACCATTAGATTTCTAATGAATAAACCAATTACCAATGGTAAAGTGACGCGGTGGCTTCTTCTATTGCAATATTTTAACATCACCGTCATTGACCGACCTGGTAAAGAAAATCTAGTAGCAGATTTCCTCTCTCGCATTCAACATGGCGATGGTGCTAAGCCTGTTGACGACACTTTTCCTAATGAACATTTGTTTGTTGTGTCTATCCAAACCCCATTGGTTTGCAGACATTGCCAATTATTTAGCAACTGGGAAATTACCAAACCATTTGTCCCCACACGAGAAACGTCATATTATAGTTTAAATTTCTAATTATTCTTGGGTTGATAATGACCTCTTTTGCACTGGTCCAAATATTATTATTCGATGATGTGTACAGGAGGATTAAATGATAGACATCCTCCATGCATGCCATGATGGACCATGTCGAGGACATTTTTCTAATAGGAAGATAGCATACAAAGTGCTGCACTCTGGTTATTATTGGCCAAGCATTTTCAAGGATGTTTCCAAGTATGTTAAAGGATGTGATAGTTGCCAAATAATGGGTAGACCTACGTCATCTGATCAGCTGACCTTACAACCTCAGGTCATGATCAAGCCTTTTGAGAAATGGGCTCTTGATTTTGTAGGACAAATTTCTCCCATGTCTCGTAAAAAGAAGTATATTCTGGTTTGCACGGATTATGTCACCAAATGGGTAGAAGCTAAAGCTTTGTTTAGAGCTATAGAGAAAAAAATGGTAGAATTTATATATGAATAAATACCCACCTGATTTGGTGTACCTAGAGAAATTGTCACAGACCAAGGTACTCAATTCACTTCCAAATTAATGAAAGAACTCACTACGAAATATGGCATCTGACATTGCAAGTCTTCACCTTATCACCCTCAAGATAATGGCTAGGTAGAATTAACCAATAAAGTATTAGAAGCCATTTTAACCAAAACCATTCACTTACATCATAAAGATTGGGCAGATAGACTCCCAGAGGCCTTATGGACCTATAGGATAACATGGAGAAACACTGTCGAACATACCCCATATGTGTTAGTGTATGGAAAATAAGTCCTTTTACCTATTGAATTTCAAGTTAAAACCTTTTGTATGGCAGCACAATTAGGCACGGACTTGGATGAAGCACAGAAACAACGAGTGTTACAAATTAATGAGTTAGATGAAATTAGACAATATGCACTCCAAAGAACCATGCTAATACATAATCAACGAAAGAAATGGCATGATAAATTTATTAAGCAAAACAAATTTAATACTGGATATTGGGAACTACTATTCGACTCACGGTTCAAAATTTTTATAGGAAAGTTAACTACTCATTGTATGGGCCCATATGAAGTAGTTACAGCTTTTGACAATGGGTTAGTAGAAGTTAAGACAATTGATGGTTCACAAGTTTCCTTTGTAGTAAATGGACACGGACTTAAAATTTATCACCAACCAACATCTAAACAGGATTTCATACAGAATGTTTTGCAGCAGAGGGAAATGGAATTAGTTGAAGGGGAAGTTATTCCTCCTCCTCCTGATCCTTAAAAAAAGTATTTTGGGTTATCATCACGTGTAAATATGTAAATATGTGTTTGTTTCTTTGAATAAATAAGAGTCATTTCTGACAAATTGCTTACAAGGGACTCTTTTTCTTTTTATAATGTTATATATGTTTTCATGAATAAATTAAATCATCTAACAAGTGGTTTTGTAGTTTGATTACAAGTACTTTATCTCTATAAGCATCTCATGCAGTATTATTTGGAAAAGGGAAGTATGCTAAAACACTTATCAGGTATCTTAACCTTTTCTTGGGGTACTTTTGAAATTTGCAGCTTATAGTGACAATACAAAAAACAATCCTCTGTATATCATTCTTAACCATCTCTTCTATGATTCATATGGTTTTTGGTATTTTGATTTAGACATGTATATTTCTGATTTTCTCTTTTGAATAGTTGCTTGATAGACATACTTTCATTATTATATTTTTCACAATCTCATCTTACACCTATGGATTACTAGTTCATCCTATACTTGTTATCAAAACTTGTCTCTCAAGTACTTTTGTGATAACTCGAAAGTAAGTGGAATTTTTGTTTGTGGGGAACATTACTTATCTTTTATGAAGAAGAAGTACTGTAAGGACAAAGAAAATCTTTAAGTTATTCTCTTTTGACACGATCTAGGATTAAAGCCATTATGAAAAGTTACTTATAAGTTTACTTTACAAAATTGAATTATGTGTTTAGCAGGGCTTAACATGCTCTAGTACCAATCAGCTTCCATATACCTAATATCATTATACAAGGAAAACCCGTCGGGGTACTCAACAGGCCTATTGGCAGTGGGTCAATGCTAAGTAATAACTTAAAACAATGAAGCTCAATAAATGCAAATAAACACGTTGAGGTACTGAACAGGCAACGAGACAATGCTTGCATGGTACGAAGGTAAACTCGTCGGGGTACTGAACATGCCTACTGGCAGCGGGGCAATGCTGGGTAAAAGAGATCTGGTTAATGCACCACTATGCACATGGTTCGTAAAATAATGATAATATAACAAAAAAATTCAGAATTTATGAATAAACATGTCACAGCCAATTGTTTATAATGTCATTTGAGAATGGTTGTAAGTTGGGCTTGGGCTCGACCATCTAATTCAACAAATACCTTGGATGTCATTATCCTATAAATGGGACCCATAGCTCTAAATACCACACACTCTGGGGTAAACTTAAAATATTTTGTGATGACAAGATATCTTTAAAATGAGGAATTGATGAATAGCTTTTCCTATGGCATTATTTTGGTTATATTATCATCATTCAAGTAGTTCTTCTAAGCACTGTTATATTTTTCATGAATATACATATATGAATCATTTCCATTTACTAGTTAGTTTTTATTTTTCTTACAAAATAATAACAGCATGATAGAAATGTTTGTTTCATTATCTAGAACAATCAATTTTTATTTCTTGTATGGCTTGAGGACACGCCATATATTTGGTTTGGGGGAGGATTACGAAAGATTAGACTGTTTTTTATTTTAATTATTTATGACAGCTATTTATCTCTGACAAATTATAAGTGTTTTCAAGATAATGTAAGCAGTGGAACTTGGTTATAGCATGAAGCATATTTTCATAGAAAAATCAATATGGAGGACTATATGAAGAATTGAATGATGGTCCAAATGAAATACCAAATGACGATCTGAATAAAACATTGTGATATTATAGAACTTATGATTAAAATTTGCTAACCAAATTTTGTTTTTTGGCAAATAGTTTTTACCTCCATATGGACGCTTTGACCTTAAAATATTTTTAGTCATGATTTTACTATTGGAAACCCTATCCTCTTACCCAATCAAACATGTAAACTATCAAATGACCAATCTTGTTGTAAGTCAAGGTTATTGAAAATGCGATTTATGCCTTCGTGTCATGCATTCAACCAGTCCAAAGTTTTACTTTGGACATGGTTGAACTAATTACAAACCTTATGAACTCACTCATTAATTCATATGCCCATTAATGGCACACATCTCAAGGTTCTCTATGATAGCGTGATCTCTTAAGTAGGCCGAATTTATTGCTATTCCATTATTTTCATTATTTATGTAGAGTTGTTTTAGCCATTTTCTTCTTACACCCTCTACAAAAATCCTGTATCATAAATGTTGAACAATGCTGAATTGTTTTGAACCTGAGAGCTATAAAATTAAGATTGTTGAAGAAATCAACAAATCCATTTAATATTCATACAATGTTTGACATGAAAGACATGCTAATTTGAAATCACAAACCATAAGACTAAAGTTTAAATCACCTCCTTCATCTGCCAAGTCGAAGACAACTACTAGTGCAACTTTGCCTTCTTCCTAAGTTATCTTTCTTTTTACTGAGTGGGACCTTGAATTTCTCCAGTTTGGGGGAATGTTGATCCTTGTTTTGTCATCATTTTCGACAGTTAAATTTCACATTTAAACATATGTTTTGTCATATTTTTGCATTTTTTTTGTCACGCAACTCACTATTCAACCCCAGGTATGAATGAATTTAAGGTTTATGTAAAATCTATTTATTATTATCATTTCATGATTTTATAGATTAAAATGACATTATTTGGAGCGTGTTTTGATTTATGGATGCATTTTTTTACAAGCTATAGGTTTTGGACAAGCTAACAACAAACATGCATTCAGCTAGATATACATGAAGTGTGTCCAGCTTACCATCCATCTCACTAATTAGGTTGTGCGATATTTGTTGGCAATTTTCCAAGCATTAAAATGTTAGCAAGATATTGTTATTGCAAACCATAGTCCTTAGTGCACCAACAAATAGAAAACACATTCACCCTAGATATGCACAGAGCATATCTAGCTCACCATTACACCCGCCGAACCAGCTATGCACTGTTAATGATAGATTCCTGAGCATTAGAATATGGAGTAGCTTGCAACTATTTACTGACCACGTTTTTGGGTGATGCAATGGCTCCCATTCTAGAAGGATCGCTAACACCCTACCTTTTCTCGACACCACACCACCAGTCCACGCTAAGAAGAACCCTCACACCAGATCACACAACATGAAGAGAACCAATTCGTGAAAGAGAAGGAGAACACTGTGCGTTGGTGTTTGATCAGTTAGATGCCATAATGGTTTGCTAAATTTAGAGAGCAGTCAACCACTAAAGGGTCAACTTTCTCACCTATGTAAACATTGTGTATATAAACCCCTCCATGTGAAGAGCTAAAGAGTTGTTCAATTCATTAGTGAGACAGTCAGTTTTTGAGAAGAATTCTATAACTTTGTTCCTTATTTTTAATAGAAACTTGATGTTCTATTGTTCATGATTGTGTTCGTGTAAGCGTTATCTAGGCATCACCCATGATTGCTGAGCGGGCCCCTCATCAACCAGAGGTTTCTTTTCTTGTGTAATTTTGTTATTTTTCCTTTGTAGTCAGTATAGTTTGCTTTCTAGTTTGTTTTCATTTAATTATTGTAAATGTTGCTTACTGTAATGCATTGTTATTTCGAAAGTTAAATAGCTAGTTGCGTGAATAGTTTTCTTTCAATTTGCTTTCAGTCATTTCATTCCCAGTTTTACTATTCAGTTTTATTTGCAAGTAGATAGAATAGATTGCTTTTATCAAGTTAGAATAGATTCAATTCTATTCAATTCCTTTTTGTTATAAGTTCATTCAAGTTAAATTTTAGTTTGTTTCTTAATACTCAATGATTTCTTTATATCTATGAATTACTTTAAGATTATTTCGTTGTCAAATTTGATTAATAAGTAGGTTTATTTATTGCCTCTATGCATTGTATTTGCATGTACACGAATTCAGCTGAAGATTAGTTCATTTAGGTTATTTTCTGTTATTTTAATTGTGCAAACTGTTATTCAGACAATCTGTTTAAACTGTTATTGAGACACCCCTTTCAGACATGCATTCCAGTCTGTCATCCAATCCATCGTTTCATTTTTAATGTTTTTAATATGTTTCAAACCTATTTTAAGCTCTGTTTCCTTAGTTTTTGAAGTATGCTTTGACTATAATAGTTAGATGATAGTTCTATTTAACATTAATGCCAAAGTTACATTGTTTTAGATTATTTATTAAAGTTTTATCCTTATCCCTACCTCTTTTTACCTTGAACATGTTTTGAGCTATGTTGTGTTTTGTTTCTGATTCCTTTAACTAATACTGTTGTACTATTTTGAGATCATGCCTTTGCATTGATTCATCTGTTTGCGTGTAAAACTTAGTATTAAAAGTACTATCTTTAGGAAAATATCCTAGTACTTTGTAGATTGTTCCTTTTTCACTGTGTGATTACCGAAAGAGACTTGTAGGATATAATTCAAAGTTATTCCTATTAAGTTTTCTACGTGCTTCTCTTATTAAGTTTTCTACTTACTTATAAATTAGGTCTTCCTTTCATCCTAGTATTTCACTTGAAAAGTTAGTTGTTGATAGTATCCTTTTTGGTAATGTTAATTTGCTTATAAAATAAATTATCAATCTAGTTGTTGTACTTATGTTTCCAATATAAACTTTCTTTGCATAATTAGTTTTTGAAACTATTCAATAAAACTTACTAGAAAGAGTAGTTTTTCTTGTATAGAAGTAGTATTGTATATATATTTATTCTTTAGTAACTGTTTATAGAGTAGAGTAGTGTATTTTTGATATTTTGATCTAGTATTATGTTCCGGTTCAATTACCTTAATAGTTGAGTTCTTAGGAGTTTGACTCGATTTTTCATTTTGAAAGATCTTTCGATCTTTTGTTTGTTAAAATATGTCCACGATACATAGGAATCCATATACCTTCACATATATTTTGTGTCAACTCTAATCCTACCAACCCTGGTCGATAATTAAATATTAAGTGAATTAATCAAGGCGATATAACACCCAACAGGAAGCAGTGATGATACAGCTTTAATGATGATACAGCTTTGATGATGATCCAACTTTGATGATGATCCAAAGAAGAAGAATTGTATTGATGAATTGTGTCGATAGAATACCTTCCTAGTTAAGAGGGAGTGTTGATGTATTTGTAACTTTGGAATGTATTCACTTATGTATTTCATATTTTGCATTTGATTGGTCCCCAACGTTCCTATCGGGAGAATCAGTAATGCAAACAAGTCATGTAACGTCATAGAGGTTAACCCTCCTAGTTGATCAGGGGGGAAAGTCCCCATAGTTTCGGGGCACTAGGGTTATTAGACCTCCCTAGAGAACTCAGCCCTGGTAAGTAATTATCAAATCAGGAATTAGTATAAATAGAGAGTGAGCCTCTCTGTTTGATACACACACTCACCCAACTATAGTGCATAGGTGAGAGAGAAGAAGCTTGCTCAAGTGAGAGAGAGATCAGTTGTTGGAGATCATCTTTTGTCTTTGGTTTTTTTTCTGCTGCCATTAGTGCTCATTCTATCTCTGAGGAAGTTGCAGGGTTTTCTCCTTTATGGTTTTCCCAAGGAAAATCTTTGTGTCTATTGTCTCTTGTGATTGATTTTTGTGCATGTTATTCTCTCAGATAAGATCCTAAGAGCATATTGTCTAATTGATAAAAATCTAACACATTTATCCAATTGACCATTCAGAATGGGCAATTCCAATGGTCGTACAACCAAAAAAGCATGACCTAAAAATATTGAGAATCTGTGTCGACTTCAGAGGGCTAAAACAAGTCACCTTGATAGACCCATTTCCAACCGCATTTGCAGATGAAATCCTAAATGAAGTTGTGGGACATGAGTGTTACTCGTTCACGGATGGATTTTGAGGATACAACCAAGTAACAATTGCTAAAGAAGATCAAAAGAAGACAACATTTGTCTGTGAATTTGGATCATTTGCTTTTAAAGTTATACCATTCGGTCTTTAAAACACACCAGTTGTATTCTCAAGAATAGTAGTCAAAGCATTCTAGGAATACATTTATACAACCATGGTTGTTTACTTCTCTATTGGAAAATATACTCTATGTTGAAATATCACTACAAATGGATAAGGCTAATGTTGGAAAGGTGCTGACAGATCCAAATTTCACTTAACATAAATAAATGCATATTCTTAACCCCTATAAGAATTCTATTGGGACATATAGTATGCAAAGAAGGAATCAAGGTTGACCTTACAAAAATAAAAAGCATTTTAGACTTGAAAACCCCAGTGAATCCAAAACAAGTGAGAATCCTATTAGGTCATACAGACTATTACAAGAAATTCATTCGCCACTAATAATATATGACATACTCTTTAGAAGAACTATTAAAAGAAGATCAGGAGTTTGATTGGACTGAAGAATGTGATGCATCCTTTGACACTCTAAAGAAAAAATTATTCAAAGCACCTATTCTCAGATTTCCAAACTGGTCAGTCAAATTTCATGTACACATTGATGCATTAGTCCTAGAAATAGGTGCAATCCTAACACAACTAGGAGACGATGGGTTTGAATACCCAATTGTGTATAGCAACACAAAGCTAAACAAAGGATAACACAATTATTCCACAATAGAAAGGGAAGAATTAGGAATAGTATTTGCACTCCAAAAATATCGATATTATCTATTAGCTAACTCATTTATATTTTACACTGATCACCAAGCGCTAAAATATCTAGTAAACAAACCATTACACCATGGAAGAATCTATCATTGGATATTACTATTCCAAGAATTTGAATTTGAAGTAGTAGTCCAACCAAGAAAGCTAAATGTTGGACCCGACCACTTGTCACGAATTGACACGGGGGAGGAACCAACATGAGTCGAAGACGATCTACCAGATGCACATCTATTTCAAATAGAATTTGTTCCTACAGAACTAGAAGAGATAGCCCAATTCTTAGAAAATCGTCAAGCACTTGAAGGTATGAGCACTAAAAATAAACAAATTCTAGCAATTAAAGATGCACCATATAGTCTAATTAACGGATTCCTATATAAAATGGGCTTGGATGAAGTACTACGTCGATGCATTTTAGAGCATGAAAGAGAAGGAATTATGTATGAATCGCACTACAGACCAACTAGAGGACATTTTCAGTCGAACATGACTGCTAGAAACATCCAATGGTCGGGATTATGGTCGCCGACATTACACCAGGATTGTTGAAATTTTGTTAGTAAATGTGATCATTTTCAATGTTTAGGTCGACCTCTACCTAGCACTAAGATGCCATTAATATCAGTAAATCCAATTTTAACATTTGAAATTTTTGCTATCGACTTTATAGGACCATTTCCAGTTCCATCAAGAAGGACAGGTGCATGCTACATCATAACAGCAGTCGAATATCTCACTAAATGGGTAGAGGTAGAACCTGTCGAAACCTGTTCTAGTGAAGTACCTGCTAAATTCATATACTAAAACATAATTACTAGATTTGGTTGTCCATCGACTCTAATCAGTGATCAAGGATCACATTTTATCAACAAAACCATTACAACCTTAACGAAGCAATTCAATATCGACCACAGATGAAGCACAACTTATCATCCTCAGTCTAATGGGGCAATCGAGGCATTCAATAAAACCCTGAAAAGAGGTTTAACAAAAATTTGCAATACAGATAAAGATGACTAGGATGAGAAAATTCTTGCTATCTTATAGGCATATATAACAACATATAAGCGATCTACAGACCAAACACCGTTTAGACTAGACTATGGCCAAGAAGCAGTCGTTCCCCTACACTTCTGAAAATAGACACTGGTAACAACTGACATACTACATATTAATGTCAAAGAAGCTAATAATGACCGACTAATGCAACTGGATAAGCTATAAGAACACTGAATAATTTCTATACAACACTAGGAAATCCAGAAAAAAAAAAAAAAAAAGCATGGCACGACTGAAATATAAAAGAAAATAAATTGTCGGTTGGAGATCTTGCGTTGTTCTATAACATTCAGGTAAAAGGAAAACCAAATAAACTGCATACAGAGTGGATGGGACCCTATATCGTTGAAGAAATCAATGCCAATGGATCAGTCCGACTGAGAATGTTACAAGGCACGGTATTTCAGAAACTAGTTAACGGTGCTCAACTAAAGTGGAACAAAAACTAAGGAAAATTTTGTAAAAAAAACTATATATATATATATATATATAAAGATAAAAATAATAACGGTTCCATAACTATTAAACAAAAAACCTATAAAAACCTAAAAACAACAAAAATAATCAAATCTAGCAAGATCAAAATGACAAGAAATCACGAAGGAAGTAACATGATACAATTCGACATAAATAACAAACGCCGTTATCGACATACCGACTACCGACATTTCCATCATCGATAAGGGGATCAAACAGTCCAATAAATCCATCGTGACTATAGATAGAGGAAACACCAAAACTAGAGTGCATTAAAAGAGCTATCAATAGAGCATCCTTCGCAATCGGATCTGACATTAATACTTCCATCGACAAGATTGTTGCCCACTCCACATATAAATACCACATCAGATGAAGAATTCATATCATTTTAGGAAGAGCTTGAGAGACAGAGCTACCAGACTCTTGAGAGAAAAATACCTGTGAAAAAATTGAACTTACAACCGACAAAATGGCACCAAAGAAGATCAGATCCATGACCACCAAAGCAAAGGAGTTACAATCCACTACAACCTTGTTGATAAAAAGATTGGAAAATATCAGTCAGGAAAAAGTTATGGAAAATTCATAGGCGCGACTATGGACATAAATTAAGAAATGGGAATATATAGACAGAAAAATGACAGAAGAAGCATAGAAAGTAAACACTGGTACAATCATGATCCATATCAATGTGCCTCTCATGGCAAGCTTCAGAGGGATGAAAGAGATAATAGCAAAATTTATTGTTAGCCGATAGTATAATGGGAAGTTCTATTTTGATAAACCTGTTGAGACATCGGGCAAGGTTGTTTACAAGCTTAAAATGCTATCTAACAAAGGAGAACCTTTTCCTATCAGTTCAAAGCCTAAATTAGTTGAAAAACTAACAGGTACACCCTAGTTGGAAAAAACTCTAAGGGGATGATAGTCGGTCAATTAAAGGCCACAACACCCAAGATGGTCATGAAAATTGTGTCTACAGGTCTAACTATTATAGGACAAGGGTGTGATCTGAGTCTCGACATGTTTGAAATAATCGAATGTATAGAAGAATCATGGAAAACCTATCATTGGGATCAATATGTAGCCAACATGGTCAAAAACATCTGCTTGAATTTTAAGGATGGAGGTGCAGCGATCAAGTTTCCATCACTGATCATATGGATTTCTATGTACCACTTGTGTCCTGTCGGAGATCCATAGTTTTTGGAATCGATAAGATTCCAAATGTGGTGTTTCAAGCCATTCTCAATCGCTAGGAACTTACAAAAACTCGAAGCAGCCAAAGTGTTTTTAGACAACTAGTTTCAAAATTTAAAAGTCCAAATTGCCAGATGGAGGGTGCCCCAAAAAATCTAACGAAGTCTATCTCTGACAACACACATCCAACTAGAACTCGACCATACTCCAATATCATGGTAAATGCAAGGAGCTGCAGCAAAATCCAAACACCTTGATTATTATCCAACAGTCAAGGATATCTTCATAGAGTTGGCCCAACAATCCAACACTCAACTATCCATACCAGTGTTTGCAAAGAAGACCAATCAACCAATTGTGGAACCCCTAACTGACTAGAAGAAAGAGGAATATTATGAAGTACACCTTCATCTAAACATTTTCTGATGCCAACCCCACCTTGGTGGCATGTTTTTTTCCACCTATGAGGTCAACCAGATGAAATTCATAGCATGGAGGGACTTTAAATCCTTCCTGAAATCCCAATTGATGTGTTAAACCTTCTTATTCAACTATAATCGTTCCAATTTTTGGTTTCGGAAACTATCTGTTTCACCTTCCAACTTTCCACAATTTTATGTTTCTGCACCACCCTTTTCGAACGCTCTATTTCCCAATGGGATTTCCATAAACGTCGTTCCGCAAGACATTTCTTGCAACTCTATTTCTGCATTTGTAGATTGCCAAAATTCCAAATTCCAAATTTGACTTCCGCAATTATGTGTTCGCAACACTCCTTTATGCAATCAGATTGCGGATTGCGGATCCAACTTTTCCATAAGTTGAACTTTCACAATTTCCCTCCCGCAACTCTTTACCACTGTTGATTTCATGTGGCTTCCTTCTTGACCATTGATCTAAGATTAGATGTGGATCTCATATTATCTTTTTGGATCCTTTATCTTCCTCACACCTTTCTCTTGCAGGATTTGATCGTGGCCATTGATCTTCTTCTAAGATCATTCTCGAGCGTCCGATCTTTCTCAAGGTGACTAGTTAATATTTTACTTACGCATTTGCAGATTGAATTTTCTTCTATCAATCAAGCCATGCATAGGCTTGAATATCCATCTTCCTTGATCCTTCAATGATCAACTTTGTCTCCTTGACCTATAATAGGGTTAATACATGCACGCATTCATTTATAAAATCCTCAAAGGATCATTCATCTAACTCCTTCAATGGATCAGAGCATCGATCCATCGATCTCTGCTTCTCTCACTTTCAGAAACCGTGAATTCATATAAACCATTTTCACATATGGATAGAGAATTTATCCAAACATTTAGTTCATGAATTTATGCATTCAAACTAAATTCATTCACACATATAGAGATATGACGAATATGCCTTTTTCTTCATTTACACAAGGAAATTATACATTCAATTTGTCCCAGATACTGCGTTCTGATTTCCTAAGGCCATATATATCTTTAATTGGCCTTCCATGACTCTTACAACCCTACTAACCTTTATCTATACTTTGTATCTCTCTTTTCCCCTGTCTCTTCTCTCCTCTATCTATCTATGCCTCGCAGGATTACACCCACCCACCCACACACACACACACACATATATACAACAAGATTCATGAACCATTCTAGTTCATATCCATAATCCACTCAATAATCCCTAATCTTTTGCTAACTAATCCTAATTACAACAAATCCTCTAACCTATCATATGACTTGCTACCATTAGATGAGGACTTGGTTACAATGACTCATCAATTGACTCAATGACTCACTCATCCTCTTAGTGACTCACCATCTATTTAGAATCAAATAAAACATAGGTTTATTTACAATGTGACGGTTCAAATACCATCCATTTAGAATTGAAGACCCCTTCTAGGCCTGATCCAACATTTAACTTGGAATTTGAATGGAGAGCAAGATGCTCTTGGATCAGACTCCCCAAGAAGAAAGAAATATGACCTTTTGGTAATAAACTTCCATATTCAGTATGTCTTGATCCCAAACCTTGTTCTGTAACTGATCATTCATCTCATCGTGTTGTTCTGTCTTTGTCATCTTCAGTTCTCCTGGTTTCCAAATTTTCTAGTGTAATGCTCCACTAGCTTTGCTTCTGCAATCTTTTCCTATCGTCCGTCCTCTACCAATGTTCTATCTATTTTCTTTTCTAGTGTAAATCTTCATTCTTTCTTCATGCCTTCTCTGAGACATCTTCACCGTCAACAACCTTAGTTCTTCAATCTCCATGTCCAATTTATCCTTTGACCGGTACACCTGCATCTTCTTTTCTTGAAATTGTTGATGTCCTCTTGACACTTTTCTGCTATCCACTAAATTACAAGATAATCCAATGTTTTGACCTTGTATTTTTATAATGCTTCTATCAAACATTAAGCAGTCATCATTATCAATCCTTGGATTAATCATCCAATCTTCCATCATTTCTAACTCTTCATCATATTTCCTGAGGTTAGAAAATTTTTCTTTGTCTCCATTAGCCAACTCTGCAATAGCAAATTCCTTTAGGTACTGATCACCCCTTTAAGACAATATAGTCTCTTCCTATGTCATGACAAATTTCTTCCCCTCTCTGTTAGTAACACCACTATCCAAATATCCAAGCGTTCTCTTTTGTTTAACTCCATGAGACCATGTCATCTTGTCCTTCAATCATAGAACAAACTTTAGGCTTTGGTCCATGTCAAGAATACATGGACACTCTCCTTCTTCTTCTTTTACCTCTTCGACAACCTCACAAGGTTCATCACATGTTATTCCTTCATATATACACAATTCATTAATTTCAAAAATATTGAATTTTTTATCTCCCACTGACTTTCTTATCACCATATTCTCTTACTAATTTTAACTCTCCCAAGAATTCACGAGACTTTCAGCTAATCCCTCTTCTGCACCATATTCCTCTAAGATGATTTTATGTTCTACTAAACAACAGTGAACATATTCTTATGTCAATGGTCTAATTTTTATTTTTCCTTTTTTCCTCAAAGCATCCATCCTATGTTTCACAACTTGTATAGACACGTATTTTAAGTGTTCCTCAATACTTGCAGTCATACACCAATAATCAGTTTCAAAAAAATGAGACTCTAAAGTCCCTGTTGATATTTCCTATGGAATCCCCATGTTGTGTTGGTCCAAACACAACATCAATCTATCACCATCACCTATTTCTCCAATGGTATGATATACAGGTTTATAAACTCTTCAACTCTCTACTTCACTAGAATACAATTTTGATCCTTCCTAGTAGAAATATCTTTGCACATTTCCTTTTCTTCCTTCATCTTCAGATCATCTTCAACTGACTATATTCCTCCATCAAGCAACTCATCAATGAGTTCCTTTTGCTGTAATACTTCAGAACTTTCTTCATTTGAGAGACTATCTTCATCATATTTGACTTCATCAAATTTTAAGACAGTTTCCAAGGATTGCCCATCATTTGCAACAAAACCTACAATCACAAACAAATAATCAGTCTCAAAAACATAATACCTTTTGGTCTAATTCGGCCTCACAGTCATCCCCTCCATAAGTTTATCTATATTCTTTACATAATTTATGAGACTCTCAATTGGTCTCTCTTTTTCTTCTTCATCGTCCTCTCCAAGCAATGGACTATGTTTAGGTTCACAATATGAAACCTCCATCTAAGATTCAACTTCTCTGATTTCTTTCTTTAATTCAGCAAACATCTTTTGTTTTAGCTTCACCTGTAGTGATTTCCATCTTACCACCCTTTTCATGACCCAACCATACCTCTGGTTTTCTTCTTTGGAAACTTGAATATGCTTCTCAAAGCAAAAAATGTCTTTTGCTAACTCTAGTAATTCTTTGCTACATCCTTCTTGTCTTTCTTATGTTGTGGCTTTTCTCTGAACCGCTACAATGACCTTCACTAGTCATTGTTTCTATGTCCCTCTCTTTTGTGAACTTCATCATGTCCACTTTTGGACTTCTTTCCTAAGACTCCCTCAACAAGTCTCCACACTTGTCTATTATACCTCAACAAGCTATCTGTCCTCAGATCTTGTCCTTTTGGTATCTCTGGTTCTTCTCCTCTAGAACCTTTGGAGCATCTACTTTTCTCTTCTTGGCTTCTATAGGTCCACTCCTATTTTTTGAGAACATGTACTTGTTATACCCAAATCTCATCATCAGCATGTGATGAGATCCAAAACTTCAGTGTTGCCCTCAATCTCAAATTGAGAAGCAAGAACATTGGTCCAAACATCAAATTTGTATATGAAAATCCAGCACCTCTTCTATCCTTTAGTCAAAAATAGGTATCTTCTTTAGTACCACCTATAATGTGTTGGCAGTAAGCGATGGCACCGCCTTTATCTTTTAAGCAAGGTGTGGTTCTGCCTAGAACCACTCTGTCATGGTGAGCAAGAAGCGGTGCGCTTCATAAAAAGTGAAAAAGAGAGGTTCTCATGAAGCTTACCGAAAGAAGGCTTTGTGGCACCCTTATCCCTAATCACTAGGGTCAGTTGGGCTCGAGATCCATCCTTGTAGGATATCCTATCCACCTCACTCATCAATTTTTTAACCATCCCTATCCATTGCAAAACTATAAAACCAGGCTCAATATCCATGGTTGAGGAGAGAGTAATGTTATGCTATTTCTTTGATATTACGGCCTACGTCATTCAAGAGAGCTTAAGGGAGAAAGTTGGAGCTGTAGGGGACAAGATGTTGGTTTTGTGAGAGAGCACATCAACACTAAGGCATAGTTTGTAAACTCTTTCTTCATTTTATTAATGTAAAGTTGGTTCCTTTCCCATATACTTGTTATGTTATAATCTTGCATGTTATTGCCAAATTCCTTAGTTGTTGACATAGATCTATAGATGATTTTCTGGTATCTTTGATCTCTTGTGTCTTTGATGTGTTTATGCAGGTATTTTCTTAGAGACCTTTTGTCATAAGAGAAGAACCACATCACTCCATAAAAGATTGTATTCCATGTTTTTTTAGCTTCTAGGTAAATTCTTCCAACATTATCGTGAACCATTTGTTCTGGATCTGAACCATTTAGACCAAAGGAACAACTTCTATCCACAGAAGGTGCAAAATTCCTAGCAACAGTGCTAGTCCTCCTTTGTCCAACCTCTGTTGGATTTCATAGGTTCTGCCACTACTTCCTCTTTTCTCTTCTTAAGAAATTCTCTAGTCTTTGCTACTGCCAAATATTTCCTATATAACTAGAGTTAAATAAAAACATCAATCAGTCCATACCTTAAGACATTCCAATTGTACAGTTGGATAAAAATATCTCCACTGTTATCTTCAAAATATCTTCTTCTTGATCTTTTTCATCTGCACTCTCCCTTCTTGTCTCTGTATTATAGCCATCGTCTGTAATTTATCCTACTATAGAGCCTATACTCCTCGTCCCTAATATCTTCTATGATCCCTTGCACAAGACTGAACATACACCCTCACAACTATCAATCTTCAAATTCAATAAAAATTTGCAGAAATGCCTTACCTTTTCTTTCTTAAATTGCTCAAGAGTAGTTTGACTCAATACTCTTACCATGCATCATAACTCCATGCTTATACCTGTCAAATCATATACTTCCAAAGTATTTCTTATGTATTCTTCTGTGGCTAATAATCAAATTTAACCACACATCCTCTGTCTGAAATAAATTTTGAATAATCTCACTTGACTAACCCTCTCAATAAAATTGTTAGTCTTTAACTTCAAAATGAATTGAAATCTGAAATTTATTTACCTCTTACGCAGAATCCTTATTCTACTCTGATACCAATCTGATGCCAACCCCACCTTGGTGGCATGTTTTTTTCCACCTATGAGATCAAACTATTGGGGCGCGCGCCTTAACGGTCACTAATTTTGGTAACTCCGCGGTTTTTGTGGAATCTTGTAAGCAGAGTTGCGACTCAAAATAGTCTTAGGGGTGTCGGGGTTGAGTCAAAGCCCTCTTTTTGTAATTATCCACAAATTTCAGGTGTAAGCCCATTATTTTATAATAGTGCACTTGTATAAATAGGCACTCATGTAAATATGTCGAGGGTATCTAATGAAATGAAGATCATCTGATGCAAAGAAGATAGATCTAATTTTGAGGTTTTAAGGTCTATTCCCAACTGTGTGCATGGACGACCTCTGCAGCTGTGTGCGTAAAGGGTTTTGTAAGGAAAGGAACTGCAGCTGAGTGCGCAGCTTAGATATTGTAAGAAAGAAACTGCAGCTAAGTGCGCATTTACGCCTGAAGGGAAGATTTGCTGCTGAGTGTGCAGATTAGAACTGTTGTTTTGTAAGAAGTGGAATAAAAGCGCAGTTTTGTGGACGTAGCCCCTACACTGGGGGTGAACCATGTTATATCTTGTGTTGTGGTTCTTTTGTGTTGTTTTTGTTATGGTTTTATTTTATGCATTGATAAGTAGATAATTGATAAAGTAAGATAACTGTTAATATTAAATTTTCTGTGAATTCCCAGTTAAGGGTTAAGCAAGAAAAGTCTTTTATCTAACTGCGAAGCTAATTAAGTGAATGTTGAAGCTCTGTTTGGTATAAATATTTGTTGTTAAGGCTAAAGGTACAGTAATATCCCTCTTCTGCTTGCAGAAACCTGGTTCTGCAGCACCCCATAACTGTTTCGGGTGAGACTGCAACCTATTCACAGGTTTTTGCCGAAAGGGCCAACACTGTGGGTCTGTTTGTTGGTGCGAAGGTAATGGTATAAAACCCAGGTCTTCCCTATAGCCCAACAAATTGGTTCCGTTGCCGGTTGAACTTAGTATCTGCTCAAGAGTGATCTACGTCATACCTGGAGGGCTATGTTTTGGAGGCCCTCAGTAAAAGAAATCGATGATTGGATTGAAGCTACCTATTTGAAATTTGCTGAACAAGAAAACAAGGATCCGCGTCATAGCTCGGACGACTTCTTGTAAAGGTACGTTTTTTCGAATGTTCATGAAATTTTCTTTGGTAGTATCCACATAGAATTGCACCAGTGGTTATCCAGGTTAACAGAAAGAAAGACCAACCTCAAGGAAGATCAGTTTCCTGACTGGACCCCCGCAAGAATTAATATATTGAAAAGGATGAACAACACAATATCGTGCGCTGTTGATTTCTGGACAACGTGAACCCTTGAAGCATTTGTGACAGAATTTGCCATTGACACAAGTACCTCTTTTAGTGAAGCTGAAAGGCATTTCTTCAAAGGACAAGGGGTAAGTACCTAAATTCATTTAGTCTGCAAATTAAAATGCTCTTGGCTGAGAAGGGCATATTGCTTATAGAATCAGATTGCTAGATTTATTTTTACTAACCTATGTTTGGAAGTGAAAGTAACTTCGACGAGCAAAGTGGTTTGCTGCGAAGTGGTAAAAGATACAAGAGAAACCTAGAATCCTATACCCTAGGTCAAAATATCAAGTATACGCCAGACGACCCTAAATCTGAAGAAACCCCTTTTGTTAGGAACCCTCCTATAACCCCACAGTGAAGATCTGCTACCCCTGAGAACCCGTCGCAGTCTGGTAATAACCCTAGCCCGAGTATTCCGGTCGTAAGTCAGTCTACCCCAGTAAGTTCTCCCCCCCCTCAGTCCACTATGGCCCATATGACCAATGATATCAAGCTCCCATTTTTCAAAGGAACTGGATCAGAGGATCCAGAAAAGTTTTGGTTTTTATGCGAAGCTATGTGGATAGCTAAGAACATTTTGGATCAAGATGTAAGAAGAGCGCAGCTGGTCACTCCTTTTAGAGACCGAGCCTTGACTTGGTTTATGACGTTTTCCAATACTCAGAACCATGTCTTGGCTGATATTAAAGCAGCAATGATCAAAGAGTTCAAGAAGCCTAAATCAGAATCACAGTGTATAACTGAATTGAAGGAGATTCAGTAGAGACGAGGTGAATCAGTTTGGGATTTTGATCAGAGGTTCAAAGTTCTACTAGATCAAGTTAGTTTCACTATTGGACCAGCGCAACATAAAGAATGGTTCATTGCAGCCTTATTACCTCATATCAGAATGCCACTCATGCAACAGAAGTTTGCTGATCAGCAAGAGGCTTTGGAGATTGCCATGAAACAAGAGACAACTTTTGTCAAAGATAATTCTGGAATAGCCCAAATACAAGCGTAGTTAGCAGAAATGGCTTTGGAGCTGCACGTCATGAAAAAAGGGAAATATATTCATGAAGAGGTGTGGTGTACACAATGTAGGACAGAAGGTCATCACAAGGAACAATGCCCTGTGCTAAGAAATTACCTGAATACTAGTGCGCCGAACCCATTTAACCCTAATGTTCTATATTGTGAGATTTGTAGAACAACTGGCCAGCATCAACCTGAATACTGCTATCTGCTACAAAGATATGTGCAAGTCCCTAAGAATCCCTATTGCAAGTTATGTAAGTCAGTGGGACACAATGAAGAGGAATGTCGCAACTTTGACCTTATGCGAGAGCGAACATATGATGCTTATAGGGTACAAAATGATGCACAAGACAATGATGGATATGGTTACCGTGGTAGCACATCAGGTCAAGGTGCTTTTGGAGGTTGTGGTCATGGTGGTATGCTTGGAAGAGGTCGAGGCCAGGTTGTGTGCTATAACTGTAATCAGGCAGGACATCTAGCTAGAGACTGTCGGAACCCAACTACGACATGTCGATATTGCAGAGCAGTAGATCATGTCATTAAGAAATGCCTCCAGCTGATAACCAAGATACAAGAAAGAAATAGCACTCCTCCTTAGAATATTTAGATGATTACTATGGAGCAGAGACCTGTCCCAGCCATTAACGTTGTTACAAGGAGTGGAGCTACGACATAAGTGCAGCATAAGGAGAAATAACCTGACGAGGCTTGGGTTCGTAAGACCCCAGAGAAAGTTCCAACTTTCGATGTGGATAGAGAAAAAGAAAAATTTATGGAAGCCAAAAAATACTTTGTTGATCAGAGCACAGCAGTAGCACCTGCGCAGCATCATCAACAGCAGTCGCAGTCTCAAGAAGATTCAACAGAGAAAGTAAGTACGCTGTCAACATTTTTACAGAGTTGTATGAAGCTCTTATGAAATCAGAATGCTTTAAATGAGTTACAGAAAGTTATTGCTTCTTGCGAACCTTAGCGAAGCTCTGGTAAAGAAAAAATTGTCAATAGAGTTAGAAGAACTGGAAGAGAAATGAGATTACATGCTCAAATAGGAGAATATGACATGACTGATATCATATTAGACTTAGGATCTGATGTCAATGTCTTAACTAAGCAAACATGGGAACAAATGGGAAAACCTACCCTTGAATGGTCCCCTATACAGTTGAGATTAGCCAATCAGCAGAAGATTGTGCCCCTAGGAAGATTCTCTAGTGTCCCAGTAGACATTGATGGAGTCAGTACCTTAGCATATTTTGAAGTCATTGAGATAATTGATGATAGCAACCCCTATCCAGCCTTTCTAGGAATTGAATGGCCAATAGAGAATTCTGTAGTAATCAATCTTAAGGACAGACAGATGACTTTTGAAGGAAAAGGCTTAAGAGTCATAGTCCCCTTGGACCCTTCTCAAGGAGAAAGGTACACAGAGCCAGTCAGAGATGAGGATCAGGATGTTTTGGATCATATCTACAACATCACAGCTGAAGAGGAAGACTATGTTAACCCTACTACTAAAGGTATAATGGATTGGAAGTGTGATAGTTCTTGCATGACTGATTCAGATGAAGGCCTAGAGAATTGGCAGCATAGACTTTATGAGCTACATGGACATTGGTGTGCAAGAATTACCAAGTATCTCAGATGGCTTGGCTCACAGACAAGAGTCTTACCTATTTTTGATGGCTTGACAGACCCCAAAGAGTTTATTTTGCAATTTTTAGAGCAGATACTAGATTCACAGAAAATGGAAACTCTAGATTCAGTATTTAGAGCCACAACTGCTAGATGGTGGAATGGTCATAAGAAGTATATTCAGAGTTGGGAAGCTTGTCAAAATATTCTTCGCCTCAGATTCGTGGATCAACCTCAGGAGGTGTGAAGCAGTTTTAATGGTCAGACTATCCCTCAAGAACATTTGGAACAGTTTTATGAAGCATGGAAGCATGTCCCTCGTGAAGAATGGGTACATCGGTTTGTGTACACCCTGGAACCTGTCACGAAGAATTGGTATGCAGAGGTGGAGCTTCGCCATAGTACTGTAAGTTGGGATAGTCTTGTTGATAGTTTTGTGCTGACATTTTCTATTAATGAGGTTTGTCCTACTTTAGACACAGTTTTTAGGTTGATCCACACTAAGGTGTTTGATGGTAAATAAACAGCCGAGTACCAACCTGATTGGAAAGAACAAGAAGCCAATGCAGTAGAATGCTATAACCTCGCAATTGATGAGGATGATGACCCACGCAACATAAACATTCCTGAGTCAGAAGGACACTGTGAAGTACATGGACTAGCAGTTGAAGCACCAGAAGTGACTCAGCCCTTGAAGACAAGGAAAGTAAACATTAGGTCAGAAGAAATGCCTAAGTATGCTACTATTGTAGATTATTGGGATGAAGAAACGGTAAGCAAAGTGACCCAACTTCTCCATGAGTATCAGGACCTATTTTCGACGAATTTCTTAGAAATGAAAGGTATCCTTGGTGATATAGGAGTGATAAAAATCCCGTTGAAACCTGATGCGAAGCCTATGAAGCAGCCCCCTTATAGGCTAAACCCTATATATAAAGAAAAAGTAAGGGTGGAGCTAGATAAGATGCACGCAGGAGGAATCATTGATGCTATGGAAGACATTCTATCGCAGGATGAAGCTCAAAGCCCTATCGAAGCCGATGTCAGGAAGTGTCGAATATCCTTATTATGGTGCCGCTAGAGTTACTGGTGGTGTCGAAGAAGGACAAGTGTGTCAGAGCTCAAAATCCGACCGTTGAAAAAAATCAGAATTGGTGACGCCGGTATGCTAATTGCATTAACTGCCTGTAATAATGAGATCCTGAGAAATCTAGCACCGTTTGGACAAGATCTTTGTCATATTTGGTGTCTTCAATGCACATTTATGGCAAATTTGGTTGATGGACTCTATAAGAAGACACCCAGACCTGCAGAAATTGTATTATGCATTTCCTTGAGTCTTACAATTGCATCCATGTCAGCTGATCATGAACTTTAGGAACTGTTGAGAGAATTTGAACAGACGAGTCTGCAGCACCTTATGAGAAACCCACCGGCCTCTGCACCCCGCAAAGAAACTCCCCTAGCACCGACTCAGCCAATGCAGACATGATCTACCAGGAAGAAGTTTAAACCAAAAGTTCACTCTAAGAGGAATGAAGACAGACACAAGCAATCAGGGAAAATACCGGAGGTTCCCGAGATGAACCCTTCTGACTCAGCAGAGATCCCACCTGAAGGTTTTGAAGACTTCAGCGAGGCGAAGAATGTTACATCACACTGGCCCCCTTATCTTCCACCTGTTTGACCAGGAGTTCAACTACCTCGGCGGTCAAAGAAGTTCACATTATGCACCCCTTCGCTGGCACTGGGTGTGCAGTTGGTCGGGACAATGACAGGGAAAGTAGATCAGCTTAGGTACGCCGACCACAATACAAATGATCATGGGAAATTTCCACTGTTCGCACCTGGGACATACTTGCACTCTGTCCACTATCCGGAGACTAGAGTGACATTATTAGAAGTGAAATAGTGGGTTGCTGGCTTAGACAGAGCAGGCTTGCTAAAAATGTTGAACGTTCCCCACTTCGGTCGCAGCACACAGGTTACCGTGGTAGTCAAGCAATTATTGGCGTTGGTGCATGATGGGCATCTATGGATTGGCAACGAGAGAATCCCTATTAATGGAGAACTGGTTAATAGGATCACAGGTTTTCCGCAGGAAGGGCCTGATCCGGGGATCGAATTCGTTAGGAAGCACGAAGACATGAAGCTAGCGCAGCATATGAAGGAATGCTTCGGGCTGATGAAAGGAAAGCAAGGATATCAAACCTTGACAATCCAGCACCAAAACATTCTCTTCACAGCTAAGCTCTTAGCCTGTAAATTAATGAGGAAGTGTAGGCCGAATGAAGTTCCTGCACCAATTGTCAATATTGCTGCAAACTGTGCGAAGGCTACAGTTACAATTGGGCAGCGTATATTGCTAAGAAATTCCTTGAAGATGTTCACGACACGCAGGAGAAAGGTAGACCCTTTCACTATTTATGGTTGTTAGTGCTTATTGCACTGGTAGAGTGGAAAGAACCTACCGAGGCACAATTTGTTAAGGTGCCCCCACATATGCCTAGCGCAGCAAGATACGCATCCCTGTGGGTGTCGTAGGATAAAAGCTTCCAGCAAATGATTAACTACGTGTTCTCCTTTTACTCGATGAGTATCTCATATGAGATTTTGAAGACGCCATGGCTTAGTAATGAGCTATTCTCTCAGTATGATGGAGCAGCCAACTTCAGGGATGACATGCATCATGTCTTTATTCAGGCCCATGCAGATAACAAGCACAAATGGTCGAAGTTGCCATATTTGGTGAACAAGGAAGACATCCTCACAATATTCCAATAGTGGTCGACTGAATGGTTGAAGGACACAGGGACAAAACCTAACATTCCAGTCCCTCCAGTCACCAATGTGGGTGCAGGCCCTAGTCACACGTAGCAGAATGACCCACTCGAAGAAAGCGAAGAACAGAGTGAAGGCAACCAAGGTGGAGATGACGGAGATGAAGACGAAGAAGAAGATTCGGTCAAAACCGTCTCAGATCCCACTTGACCAGATAAGCGCAAGTCGCCAGAGGCAGAGGAAGTGACCAAACCTCAGTCTAGAAAGAAAATGAAGGTGTCAAAAGGCACAAATATTGTCGAAGAGCCCGCTATGACGATGGAAGAGCTTGATCAGGCTCTGACAAATTCTACAGAAGTACTAAATAGCAAGTGGTCACAATTCGCAGCTACGCATCTTGATGCCCTCACCAGCGTAACACAACGAATTTCTGAACTAAAGGAGTTAGCAGCAAAATCCGTGACTGGTGCTACAACAAGCACTGTACCAGTAACCGTGCAGCCAGACACAAGGCAATGGCTAGCCAAAGATAACAGAGGAAAAGTGTCAAGTGCAGCCCTCATAATAACTGACGTAGCGTCTCGCTCAGAGATGAGCATGACAGTCGGAATAGATTACACCAAGTTGTCTATGATGGAGCTTCATCTCTGTCAATTAGGAATCATGAAGGAGATCCAAGCATGAGACCACTACTCACAAATGCAGTTGGAAAAAAACATGAAGCAAAATGCGAGCCTTGTAGTGCAGTTTGAAGAAGCAAAGCAGAGGAAGAGGGACACAGAACGTAAGCAGGCTACATTGGTACAAGTGTTGGATGAGGCGTGTTGAAATATTCTTGACTTCGACATACAGGCTGAGGAAGAACTGGAGAAAATAATTGCTAAGCTGAAAGACTATGCACAATAGTCTCGCAGGGAGATTGAAAAGCTAAAAGCAGAACATGAGGCTCAGATCGTAGAGCTTCAACTTCGCATCACCCCGGAGAGTCCACCAGAGGTCAGGGAGTAGCATCACAGAGATATTCAGGGCTCAACAACGAAGATCACTGATCTTGTTAGTAGTGTAGAAAAACTACTAGAAGAAAGCATCGATGCCTGCAGGAAAATACAGAAGTAGAAAAGCTGCAAGAAACCATCAAGCAATGACAGGCAGATCTAGATGTAGTGAAAGCGGAAATTAAGACTCTGCCTCCTATGTAGAAGATGCTCAAGGTGAAGCAAAGTAATGAACTCCAGCAGGAAATTGAGTCATACAAAATGAAAGCAACGCTGCTGAAAAATTCTATGCAGCCCCTTGTTGACGAGGCCTTGGAGTTGAGCACTGCTGCAGACAGCCAACTCAAAGTTTTGAAGGAATATGATGCATTTGCATAGGAAAAGGCCAGCGAAGCATCAATAGCAGCATTGCAGGACCTGGTGGAGAAGGATCAAGTAGCCGACGATATCATGCGTGGCTCAACAAATAGTTCACTATCTTCACCAAAAAGATTCTCCCGCCAGACAAGCAGCAGAGTGTCCCGGGACGGGACACTGGTGAGTCTTAGGGGCATGTTGGGGCATGCGCCTTAACGGTCACTAACTTTGGTAACTCTGTGGTTTTTGTGGAAGCTTGTAAGTGGAGTTGCGACAAAAAATAATCTTAGGGGTGTTGGGGTTGATTCAAAGCCCTCTTTTTGTAATTATCCACAAATTTCAGGTGTAAGCCCATGATTTTGTAATAGTGCACTTGTATAAATAGGCACTCATGTAAAGATGTCGAGGGTATCTAATGAAATGAGGATCATATGATGCGAAGAAGATAGATCTAATTTTGGGGTTTTAAGGTCTAGTCTCAGCTGTGTGTGTGGATGACCTCTACAGCTGTGTGCACAGAGGGTTTTGTAAGGAAAGGAACTGTAGCTGAGTGCGCAGCTTAGAGATTGTAAGAAAGGAACTGCAGCTAAGTGCACAGTTAGTCTTGAAGGGTGGATCTACTACTGAGTGCGCAGATTAGAACTGTTGTTTTGTAAGAAGTGGAATAAAAGTGCAGTTTTGTGGACGTAGCCCCTACACTGGGGGTGAACCACGTTATATATTGTGTTGTGGTTCTTTTGTGTTGTTTTTGTTATGGTTTTATTTTATGCATTGATAAGTAGATAATTGATAAAGTAAGATAACTGTTAATATTAACTTCGTTGTGAATTCCCAGTTAAGGGTTAAGCAAGAAACGTCTTTTATCTAACTGTGAAGCTAATTAAGTGAATGTCGAAGCTATGTTTGGTATAAATATTTGTTGTTAAGGCTAAATGTATAGTAATATCCCTCTTCTGCTTGCAGAAACCTGGTTCTGTGGCACCCCATAGCTATTTTGGGTGAGACTGCAACCTGTTCACAGGTTGTTGCCGAAAGGGCCAACACTGTGGGTTTGTTTGTTGGTGCAAAGGTAATGGCATAAAACCCGGGTCTGCCCTATAGCCCAACACAAACACATGAGCTTCATAGCATAGAGGGAATTTAAAACCTTCTTGGCACCCAAATTGTTGTGTTAATCCTTCTTATGCAACTCTAATCCTTCTATTTTTGGGTTTCCACAACTATCTGTTTCACCTTCCAACTTTCCACAATTTTCTATTTTTGCACCACCCTTTCTGCACGCTCTATTCCACAATGGGATTTCCTCAAAATTCATTCCATAAGACATTTATTGCAACTCTATTTCCGCATTTGTGGATTGTGGATTGTGGAAATTCCAAATTCCAAATTTGACTTCTGTAATTATGCAACCATGACACTCCTCATCACAATTAGATTGCGGATTGCAGATCCAACTTTTCCAGAAGTTGAACTTCTGCAATTTTCCTCCCGCAATTCCTTTTCCACAACTCTTTACAATCATTTATTCCATGTGGCTTCCTTCCTAACCGTTGATCTAAGATCAGATGCAGATCTCATCTTATCTTTTCGGATCCTTTATCTTCCTTACACCTTTCTCTTGCAGGATTTGATCATGACCGTCGATCTTCTTCTAAGATAATTCCCCAGTGTCCGATCTTTCTCAAGGTGACTAGTTAATATTTTACTTATGCATCTACATAATCGATTTTCTTCAATCAATCAAGCCATGCACAGGCTTGAGTCTCCATCTTCCTCGATCCTTCAATGATCAACTTCGGCTCCTTGACCTGCAACAAGGTTAATACATGCATGCATTCATTTATAAAATCCTCAAAGGATCATTCATCTAGATCCTTCGATGGATCATAGCATCGATCCATCGATCTCTACTTTTGCCGCTTTCAGAAACCCTGAATTCATATATATTATTTTCACATATGGACAGAGAATTTATCCAAACATTTAGTTCACAAATTTATACATTCAAACTGAATTCATTCACACATATAGAGATATGTTGAATAGGCCCTTTTCTTCATTTACACAAGGAAATTTTACATTCAATTTCTCTCAGAACCTACATTCTAATCTCCTATGTCCCGATATATCTTTAATTGGCCTTCCATGACTCCTACAAGCCCTACTGACCTCTATCTATCCTCTAAATCTCTCTTTTTCCCTATTTCTTCTCTCCTCCACATGCCTCGCATGGTTACATGCACACACACACACACACACACACACACACACACACACACACACACACACACACAACAAGATTCATGAACCATTCTGGTTCAAATCCATGATCCACTTAATAATCCCTAATATTCTGCTAACTAATCCTAATTACAACAAATCCTCTAACCTATCCTATGACTCGCTACCATTACACGAGGGCTTTGTTACAATGACTCATCAATTGACCCAATGACTCATGCATCCTCTTAGTGACTCACCATCTATATAGAATCAAACAAAACATAGGTTTATTTACAATGTCATGGTTCAAAGACCATCAATTCATAATTGAAGACCCCTTCTAGGCATGATTCAACATTTAACTCAGAATTTGAATGGAGAGTAGGATGCTCCTACATCACTTTCACTCTGGAAGACACCCCAACAGAAGAGACAAATATTCTTCAAATAGTAACAATACCACATACACAGCAATCCATTGTACTTACTAAACAATAGGAGGAGGAGGGTGAACAGACAGATGAAGAAACATAGTCCGATAAGCCTCAGTATGCTATGTCGAAGCAAAACCTATGACAACTAGCTCAGGAGATATTGAAATCACAGAAGAAGAAAGATAGTCCGGAAAAAGGGAAGGGAAAGTGAAAACCCCTTCTTCAAAGGGAGTCAGTTGATGAGGAAGAGCTGCTTTCTAGAGTTGTTGATATCTTGGAGTATTATTCCAAGAACAAAGTACCTGTCGAAAATAAATTCAAACGCTTCATAGAAAAAGAAGCAAATCAAGCAAAATCCAAAAAGGTAAGAGTCGTCACCCCCCTAAAGTTGACTCTGTTGATTTTCCCTCCACTCCCCCACGCCCATCTCCCACTAGAATGGTTCAAGAAGAAATACCAAACCTGACCACTGGTGCCTCATCAAACCCTTACAAAGACGCATTGTCTAACACCCTCAAAGAAAAATTAGATAAATATGCTAACCTCCAGCAATTTATCAATAACCTTCCCAATCTTTTCCACAATGCTCAACAAATAAATACCTCACAACCACTTAGTGAATCAAGATCTTCACAATGAATTCTCACCTTGCAACCTGGAAAACCACAAAAAGCTATCCCAAAACCAAGAGTCATGGGAGTGATTAAATCCTCATTTATAAGAAATCCCGACAGTGACATCCCAACTTGTCACAATGCAAATCTCATCTTTTATACCATCCATTGAAAATCATCCCCCCCATTTAATGAAGCAGGTGAAGGAGCAATAGGAGGTAATATTGATGAAAATGATCAATTTGACACATTATCAATAGATCAATAAATAGTCAACCTCCTTGACTCTATCGAAACTGATGACCCTGTCAACTTGCAACCTGAAGTCGAAAATATTATGCTGATAAATGACCTTTAGACCACCCCATCAAATTCAGAACACCCATATTCACCTATACAACCATCAACCTCAGCTCCACCTCCAAACTCAAGTCTACCATCCACACCACCAACAAATGCACAACCATCCATAGGGCCCATCCCCAAGATACAGTCGGTAGACACTAATTTAACAGAATATCAATCGACCGAAGATAAACCGATAGAAGAACAACAAATAGAACCACAACAGCCAAAACAAGTGCCAGCAGGAGCATAAGCTTCACAACATACTAAATCTCAACATAAAGGAAAAATAAAAGAGAAGAAGAGAAAAGAGAAAGAATAGCAATAGACACAATCAGCACTACAAAAGGTACCAACAGTTATCCACCTACATCATCTAGGATCGACTACTATAGTCGAGACACCAAAACTCAAGGATGAACAATTGGATTAATTGTTGGAAGCCCTAAATAATGAAGCAAAGATAAGAAAAGAAAGAAAATGAGAACAAATCGAGAAACTCAAATCAAATAAAATATAATTTCTGAAAAGATGCGGGAATTTGACACAAACAGTCTTACCAGGAATAGAAGAAACCGACACCGACTAACCACTGGAAATATATTACCAGTTGTTTGAAAGTGTCATATCTAACCTTCAGACACAATTACAGGAAAATAAATCTGAATAAGCAGAAGATACTTTTGTGCTACTGAGACAACATTACACAACATTTTTGGAAGCTCACAAGGTACTACAAGAGCATTTTGAAGAATCTACCACTATAAACGAATTATTGAGAAATCGGCATACTTATTATGGCCAAGTATTCCAACAAGTTTGAGAGACTCATGAGAACATCAAAACACTGCAGAATTAACAGGTACTACCAGAAGCAATGAAAAACACTGTGTAAGATTAGATAGTACTGGAATCAGCAAAGCTAGAGAAATTAGAAAAACAAGCGCATCAGTGGATAAATCAGGCAATTCCTAGTCTTGACACACCTAACAAGATTTTTCCACACATGAATAGGCTACTTAACACCATAGATGAGAGAGCACAGATATTAGGAGCCGACATGAGAAATATTGTGGACATGACAATACAACAAAATATGTCAAACATAGCGAGCCTGGCTACACTCACCATAGATATCCAGAAATCACTCCGCAACTGGGAAGAGTTTCAGCACCAACTAGCAGTCACAGTTGAAGCCATTGTGGACATATTCATCCAGAAACCACCATCTATTTGACAACACGGTCCATCAAAACAAAACAAATGAAAAGACTACTTCACGAAGATAATTTTGTTACCTCCCCTATTTATTCGGGATGAAGAAATATTTTTTCCCTGGGGGAGATATTGGAGGAGCTAGTCGGTGAGCTGACTAGACAAGTTAGCCGAATAACTAGAGATTAGGTTGGCCCTCATAGGTCATGTTGGTTGACTGAACCAACAAGTAGTTTTTTGTAACTATTTTGTAATCATATATATAGGTTGTTGAGCTAGATAATAACTTGGTTCGGTTTTATGTATGTATGAACCCACATGTGTTATTGTGTAATATAAATTGTTATTCTACCCACTATTCTTATCTCTTGTCTCTGTTATGATTATATGAGTCTTTATATGTATTTTTGGTAACCTTGCAATCTGAGTGATTACAACAACCACAAAGCACTGCTAAACATTCTTGAAGAATAAATCTTGTCTAGGTGTAGAAGTGCATCCCTATTATTGCCTATTTGTATTATATAGTATATATTATAGACAAACTATGTGATTCACGTTCCCTTTTCTCTCTTTATATTTATATATTGTTTTATAGTATCCTTTTCTCTGGTGGCACATTATCCATTTTGGATCTTCTCCTTATACAGTGATGATAAAGATATATGAAACACACATGACGATATACCTTGAGAGAGAAAAGATTAAAGCCCTTGGTCCCATTGGTCCTATAGGTAAAAGGGGTTGGCTCCCCACCTTTATGGTACACCTTGGTCTTGTGGGTATATGGGTTTACTTAATACATTGTTGTGACCCTTAGTTGACTTATGGTACTTTTGGTACTAGCACCCTTATTGTTTGTGGTACCATATCCTCTTTGATATGATGACCTAACCTTATTTTTTAATTGTTGTTATTTATGTGACCATTTTGACCTTTGGTACCCTATACTAAGTCAGCCTATTTTTGTTTTATTGGTAACCATCCTAAAAGTTGGGTTTGAAGAAAGACCCCTTAGAATTCCCTTCAAGTTATTAAAAAAAGTCTTATCCTTCATTATGGATCCATCCACGTAGATACATCTGATCTCTGACCTTTCTGTTTGGCGTCAAGGAGCATGTTGCTAGGGTTTCACTGCTTCATACCTGTGTTACTGTATCTAAGTTTAAGGGTTGATTTGTGCTCCCTTATTTGCCGAATCGAGAGTTGTGCTGAGTTGAGATCTTATGCATATGACTTGTGGACTATGTGTGTCTCTCTTGTTGAGTTGTGACCTTATGTATCTAACCCATGGAATTTGTGGTGTCTCTCCTACTGCCTTGCTGGCCATGAATTTATGAAGCTGACCCATGACTGTATTAGCTTCATCCAAGACCATTTTTCTGCTAAAAATATAGGCCGTGTTCATTTCTCTGGGCTACTCTTGGACTGTTAGCCTTGGTGTCATCCCTTTGGGGATTCTAAACCTTATTTTTGACTATGTAAGGTCTATCCTAATGGATTGTGACTATGTATGATCTATCCTATATGGGCCATGGATTGTGATGATCTCCCTCATCCTTAAAGTGCATTGTGGTAACCTCTCCTAGCTAGGTTGTGGCTAAATTGACCTTACCTTTCTGGACATGACTTGTTTAGTGTTAATTGTTATAGAGGGAGTTGTGATCTTTTAAGGTTGATTAGATGTGTTTTGGGATAAATATCACTACTACTATCCTACTAGGGTCTTCACACATGGTGACTGGGATATCTTTCATTCCATTGTATGTATCTCACCTCAACCTACAACACTCTAACCTACTCTCTATCAAGGTATGTCATCTATTCCTTTGGTGACTTGTCCTTTTAGTGACAATATCTAAACCCAAAAGCATCTAAGTATAATACTAATCCAAACAGTTCTAGACTAGCTTTATTACTGTTCTTTGTTAACCGGTTATTAAATTTACTAGTATTGTTATTACTGCTTTATTTCTTGTACATTGTTATCGTTCTTTTCATTAGTTATAATATTGTTATTGTTTATGTTTTATACATGGTAATTGGTAAATCATCTCAAGATACAACTTTAACATAGTGACAATTGGAGTGATAAAGTTGCAAGAGATGAAATTATGTTTTGAATTTATTACAATAGTATTGTTCTATATCTAGTTATGTTTTAGTTTTGTTTTAGGCATTAAAGTATAAAATTTTAGTTTGTTTAAGATGCAAAAAATGGTTAAATATGAACTGTAAATTTCTATAAGCCAACCTTATCGCATGAAGAGGCTAAACATATTACATGATGACTCAAATGGGTTAGATGGTGTGTTATGTTCTTAACAAGAATATGAATATTTTTCAACTTGGATTTCTGAGTTGGCAGACTGATTATAGTTTGAAGGAGAGAACAAAACAAAAGAGTGAAGCAATTTTAAGATGCAAAAAAAGGTTAAATCTAAGAGGCCAATATCGAGAATAATGTCTTATTCTATAAGTTTATCGGTTTTTCAAGACTTGGGTCCCCACATGTCCAATGGACTATCAAGGGACGAGATAACAAGTGGAGTCCCCACTTGCCCTAAATCTAGTCAGTGTAATTGTGTTTCACTAACACCTTCTAGTTGTGACTCGTGAGTTTACATGTTCTATTGTTGATGATGTGATTCATGTTATTTGACTAATGTTTTTCTTCCTCTATTTTCAAAATATTTTATAAATTAGTGAAAGATTCGCCAGTTTTTACAATTTTTTTTATAATGAAGTGAAATATTCACCAAGATTTTATAATATGTTATAAATTAGTGGAAGAATTGTCAAGATTTTATAACATTATATAATAAAATGAAAGATTATCCAGGATTTTACAACATTATATAATAAAAAGAAAGATTCACCAATTTTTTTATATACACATATCATATTATTGATAAAATTGCCTTCAAATTTTCCTATATATCGGAGAGGTTCACCCATTTTGTATACATATAAAGCTAGTGGGGGTTCTTAAAATCATCCATGCATGATAGTTGAGGTGCTCTAGTTTGATCATTCTGTCAACCTAGGCACTCTCATTAATGACAGGTCACTCCCCATCCCTTAAATCATGGAATGGGTTTGACCATAGGAGGTAGTGCATGCATGTGGTGGTTTTTTTCCTTCCTTGGGAATTTATTACCTCCTAGAGCCACTCCCACTAACCCATGCCTTTTCTACCCTCATTTATGACTCATAATTCTCTAGCCATGTCCACACTAAAATTCGTGACCGTTTGGGAAGGTTTGGGAGCTCATTGGTCCACCTAGGGGGGTTTTGAGGTCAAATCCTATCCTAACACTTGTATGCATCTAGATGGCCTTTAAAGCATAAATATTTTTCCCCATTGTATTATAATTATGTACCACACATATATACAAGTTTTAAACTAATATAAAGATCAGTTACTAACACCATTTATGTGTGTTATTTTTCTCTCTTTTCCTTCTTTTCTGCATATTTTGTGAATAACTTAGATTTTGAAGATTCCCTTAGCTCATATATCTTTCTGTGAATCATATTTTCACACTCATATACAAGGAAAATAGGACTACAAAACAAATAGGGGGTTGTAGGAAATCAGATATGGAAGGAAACAGATAGAGAAGGGGTAGAACACATATAGGGGGTCTAGAAAAGGTCTCAAACACCTCAAAGGACTAGAAACAATGCGGTCACACCTATCGGTACAGGCTAGGTGTTTAGGGTCATACAGAACTATAAAATAGTCACAACCGAGATGAAAAATCAGCAGAAAGACTCAGATCGCATAAAATATGGGTTTATGTGCGACAAGTCACACTAAACTGGGTCACAGTAGGGAGCGTGATCGCTCTGGAATCTAGGACAAGTGCAATCTGTAGTTTTGGTCTAGGTTGCACTTATCAAGAAAAAAGGTGCAACCTAGGTCATGCTTATCAGGAAAAAAGGTGTGACTTGGGTCGCAAATTTCTGCCATATAGGTGTGATCAGGTCGTAACTGAGGTTTTTTTAAGGAAAAACTACCAGATTGGGTCGGGCAGGAAAGCATTGTGACAGGACCGATTCGGATTTGCCAGAGGGGGTTAGATATGTGACGGCTGAGGATACCCAAATAGAACAAACTAGAAAAAACACCTGCAAAAATAGAGATCCAAGGGGATCAAGCTGGTGGAGTCCCCAAAACTTTAGTGGGTATTTCTCCCCTACTACATGCAAAAACACCTACCTTATATCAGCCTGATCTAAAGGCAGAGTTCATGGTGCAAGGGATTTATCAACCTTCACTTACAACAAGCAATAATAACAATTGTATATTGTTAACTAACTAATGCAACAAAATAATAGAAATACCTTTAAATTGGGCCACTGCAGTCGTTTGAGGAAATGGTCCATGGGATCCCATGATCCTGGTCTCCATTTATCTCCAACAAGGATTTGTCACTGGGAAATTGGTCAAAGGTTGCATTAAGAGAACTCAACATGCAACATGGGATAGTGTGGTGAAAGGTGTGGGAAGTGAGGAATTATGGAAAATAAAAGTTCAAAAGTTTCTAAAATTAAGGAATGTTTGTGGGGAGACCTTCACAATGTATTTATAGGGTGATCCAAGACTTTGTTTCCCATTGTAAAGACCCATGGTATTTCAATGTGCATGGTATTTGTCCATGGATTTTTATCCATTTTCATTTTAGGGTTTTTTGGTCGTTTTGGAGAGAGTGGGGTTATGTTGCAATAAATGCTCAACTTCCTTGTATTTATGGAGGAAGGAATAATAATGTTTTGGACCAATTTTGGTGTAATAATTGTGAAGGTCAAAATAAAGGGAATAATTGTGGGACTATGATGTATAATTATGGTTTGGACCATAGAGAGCTATGTGAACTATTTTTGGTGTTAACAACATTATTATCTTCTTTTTGAATTTTTTTCCATGTACACAGAGGCCATTACATCTACGAGTCTATGTTTCAGTATTTACTTGATAAATTATTAGGGCTCTACATTTTAACTGTGAATTTTGATATATTTTAAGTCGGGCTTCCCATAGATCTACGATGTTCTTTAATTATTATATTTTGTTTTTCAAAAAAAATTATTGGAATATACAAAAATATATGGGGAACCCTTATTGTTCTACATTTTTGTTTATTCTGATAGTATATACATTTATGCAATGAAATTCATTTCAACTCTTCATTTGAAAACACATGTAAATATATAGAGAGTAATGGCCCTTTATGGCTTTGTATCTTGTTTACTGAAAACAATATAATTGTCTATGTACCTTGTTTATTCAAAACAATATGTGTGTGTGTGTGTGTGTGTGTGTGTGTGTGCGCACGCATGTTTGTTTGTGTCAAGGACATTTCCACCTCGTGGATATTGTTTAAATATAATAGATACATTTTGGTTTATGTTTAACTTTACTATTTTTAAAAGTCAAAAATATATATCAAATTTAAAAAATTAAGAAATTTGGAAATTGAGTGAAATTTGAAATTTTGGTAATAATGATGGGATAAGACCAAGAGGTGGGAAATTCTATCTTGATGGTTTATTTTGTGGGTTTTTTCTTGTTGTGTTGGTTTTATGTTATTTTTTCACCTATTAAGAGGGATGATAGGGAGGGGGAGAGGTGGAATGGAGATTGATAGAGAAAAAGAGTAAGGTCTCACCTAGTTTAGTATAGTGTTAATTGTTAAGGGCTTGGGAGCCGCAAATTTTGTTGGGGTTTGGTTGGGTGAGGATTTCACAAATGTAGATTTAGATAGAGAATATTGTGATAGAAGGAGGATAAGGTCTACATGCAAATTGGTTAATTTGGTCATCAATTAGGTAGGTAGAAATTCTTCTCCTTGGATTATATAGTTTTAATTTCTACTAGCTATTCGATGGTATTTGATTAATGAATATAATCTTGATATAATAAGTTTGTTTCTTAATTGTTCTCAAGGAATATATCATGTAATTATTATATGTACAGCATCATGAGTCATTCTCCAAGACAATTTTGTGCATCTAGGATTGGGCCTCATGTGTTGAAGTAGAGAGGCTAAGTTGGACTCAGTAACTTGGAGTAAATTCTTAGGTTGGACCTAAGAATGCGTAAGCCTTTAGTTATAAATGTTATTCCTGATTTGTTGAGGTGAATGATTTGATTTATCAAAGGGATGATGTTGTAAATTCTTGTAGTACAGGGCTCCAGACTTATGTGTATATCAATTCATGTATCTCATATGGACCTACAGTTATAGTAGGTACCTATCTAGTGGACCTTTAGTTATAGAGTTAATTTATTCTCATGTAAACCTCTAGTTATAGTAGGTATCCATCGGGTGGGACTCTAATTATAGAGGTGAAATGCTTTGCATGTTGAAGTATTAATGTTATGTGATATATTACAACCATGATCACCTATTTCTATTAAGTCTCCTTTAGAGATTATCTACCTCTAGAGTGAATTACTTTAGCATGTGACTATATGGTCTGAGAGTAATAGAATATGTTCATATCATGTGACAAGTATTTTGGCTATAATCTAATACAAATTGACCATGCAGTAAAGGTAAAAAGATAAAGAGAGAATGCATAGAGAAAAAAGAGAATTTGAATTGCCTACGGAATAACTAAGTGAACTCGAATTATTGAGCTTCAGTTAAAGCCTCAATGTATACTTAAGTTAATTAAAGAATTGATAGTGATCATTCCAAAGTAAATCAGTCAACCTGATTGAATTAATAATAGTTAATTAAGTGTTAATAATGAAGGACTAATTAACTAAATTGTTTATATTTTATTTAAACTAAAATATGACACTTAAGTTAATCAAAATACGACACTACAATTAATAAAGTTTTTGCATGACGACACATGAGTTAAAGCACTATAACACTCAAGTTAGCATTCTAACTACATCGTCATACTTTTAGTTAGAGGGTGAGTTCACTCTAGAGTTAATTAAGCATCAGTAAATATCAAAGATGAAAGGCATGGCACATATTTTATGCATGATAAATATTCCAATGTACAGGATTAATGCTCCATGAAGGAAATTCATATTTTTGGTCTATGTAGTGCGCAATTATCATGCAACCATCCGCTATTGTTTGCATGGAAGTGATTTTGGCTTGTTGTTAAGTTTTTTGGCACGTGGAAAGTTCATACAATTGGTCTATTACATTTGTGTTCTCTCTTATCTAGCACCCAAGGTGCCGAAGACAATCTACTATTGTGTAAAAGACATTCTCTGCAATCTATCTAATTATACTCTAAAGAATTGTTGGGTTTTTTAATGCTCGTTAATTTGAGGGTTTTCGTAAGGTACATCTTGTGTTTTGTATTAATGATTCGTGTGATTGAATGTCTATTTATTCCAATGTTCATTGATTCTGCAATTAAAGTTTAAAGTTCAAATCTCTTCATATTTTCTCAAAAATTAACATGGTATCAAAGCTCAAGACATTAAGAAGTTGAGTTGTGAAAACAAAATAGAATCCTACGTATATATTGAGGAGTTGATTTTTTTGAGATCCATGGAATTGATCTTTGTTCAATGAGATTACCATCCTAAGGGTACTTCCAATTTCAACACTTGGATGTAGAGGGTGTTGAACATCCTGGAGGAACATGACCTAGATGTTTGTGTATCCACAGTGGTGGAGGATCCTACAACCAATGAAAGGTGTATAAAATTCAAGAAGAACCAAGCTAATTCCAAATGGATCATCTATTATTAGGTCAAAAAAAAATTTATGCTCATGATCACTTCGTCCAAGACTGTAAGGAATTTTTTGATACACTAACAGACCTATATGAGAAGAAGGCCGTGAGCCAAAAGAGGGAACTGGAGAATAAGATTGGAAACCTAAATATGGAGAAGGATGAGTATGTGTCATTATTCTTCTCCAAAATCTCTCAGGTGAGATAACAGCTTCTGAGTATTGGAGTAGTGGTGGATGGAGATTATCCTCTTAAAACCACCATTAATTGACTCCCATCCACATGGGAGAGATTCTTGGCTGCAGTAAACAACATATTCATACAACCTATATTTGAGAGGTTGTGTCATGAATTCCTCCAAGAGGAGGGGAGAATCTAGAGCAAGTCATTATGCACCAAAGAAGAAAATATTTTCCTCAAGGAAAGAATCAAGAAAGGGAGAAAACCATTTGCTCCAAAGAAGTCTTTTCATTCAAATAAGAAGGATTTCAATAAATACTTTGACAAGTCGAAGGTTTGGTTCTACAATTGTAAAAGCAAGGGCCATTATGCAAGGGAGTGCATAGAAAATAAAAATAAATGAAGGCATCATGCTTCTACCATGGTAGAAGATGAAACTCCTAAAAAGAATGCACCCAAGGAGAATGAGACAAGGAGGGAGTATTACCTTGTTTCAGCACTTTACAGATCTATAGTCATAAGTGAAGATACATGGTTGATCAATAGTGGTGCATCCAAGCACATGTTAGGGTATATAAGCTCCATGTCTAACCTAAAGGAGGAAAATTTCACATGCATGGTAGAGTTGGTGGACAACTCAACATATTCAATCCAAGGAGTCATATTTTACTTCTTCCAACTGAGTTCAGTAGATTTATTACATGTAAAGGATATTATTTATGTCTCAAGATTGGTTAAGAACCTTCTATCAATATTGTTTCTTGAAGATAAGGGCTTTTGAGTTATCTGCATGGATAATCAATCACTATTGTGGTCAAAGAACCAAAGTCTTGAATCTGCTGCAGTGAACGGAGTTCGAGAGGGAGGACTCTACAAGGTACCCGAAAAGTACCTCCAAGCTATGGTACATCACAATATCGGTCCATGAAATATATGGTATAAGAGACTCGGCCACCTCCACTACAAATCACTATCATGTTTACAACGAATGGTGAAAGGTATGATCATTTCTTATTTTGAGCATGACAGTGTATGTAGAGGTTGTGAAGTTGGGAAGAATGTTAAAAAGAGTTTCTCTAGTAGTAATTGGTCCAGGGTCAACTTGGGTAGTCGATTGTATGTTAAAGCACGCAACGAGAACAAAAGTGAACTCCCACACAATAAAACAACACCATGAAATTCCAAGGATTATGGCTTATGTTAATCTTAAAGATGAAATTTACATACATAATCACATTCAGATTCGATGCTTTGTTACTCAGTTGAAGTGACTGTTACACACAATATTCACAGTAAGTTTCTTATTCTTCAGGAATTTTCCCCTTTTTGTCATGAAGTCTTCTATTTATAGCCATCATGTTTCAATCAAAGATTCTTCTAGAATCTCGTGGATAATTCTAGGAAGTTCACATCTTCCTTAGGTATTCCCTTCAATTTCTCCATCTCCTTGCAACATCTGGCCTTCTTCATGTACCGTCATAACTAGTCATTTATTTCTGCAACTACTCCTACCATGCATTGTAACTCTTAGACTAGTCGGTTTATGTCACCTGTCAGTCGTCGATTGAATATACTATTTTTTTAACTTCCTTTACTAAATCTCTCTCTCTCTCGGCTTAACCTTCTGACTTATTTCTTTCTCTGCATTTGACTATGAACTATTATTGTACTAGGGGTCATCAACTCATATCCTAGTCAAATTTGGTTGAATTTCAATCTCAACTACCTGTTAGGGGTCAATATTCCCCTGCATCATCATCCTCAGGATGAAAGAAATGTGACTGCCCCATCAATCAGTTAAACTCTTCTTCTAAAATCCAGGTCTCTTCCTCAATTTCCTTACCTTCCCATCATACTAGGTATTCCTTCCTTTTATTACTTTGTGTTCGTCCCATGACACATTCCTCTGAAACCTCTACAATTATTTATTATTATTGACAAGGAATTTAATCCTACCAATCGATAGTCATTCTTCTCCACTAGTTGATCCTTCTTCATATTTGTACATGCCGAAAATGTTAAATGTCAACGATGTGTTCAATTCCCTCAACAACTCCAATACATAAGAATTATCTAAAAATTTATTAAGAATTTGAAAAGGATTGATTTTATGTAGCTTCAACTTATTATACATCCCCCTCGGGACCCTTTCCTTCCTGATATGAGCGTAAATCAAATCACCTTCTGCAAATGAATGTAGTTGTCTCTGTTGGTCGAATATCAGTTTATATGTTGCATTTTTCTTTTCTAGTTCTCTCCTCACTTGGTCATGTGTGTCCTTCATGTGCTCTACAAATGATTTGGCATCTACACTCTTCTTCCTCTCCGCCAAAAACTCTATCAAATGAACCACTCCATGTGGCATTCTCCCTTGCACAACTTGGAATGGTCTCATTCTCGTCAACCATATCATTGGGTTGTTATATACAAACTCTTCCTGTGCCAATAGATTTTCCTATTTTTTGGGTCGGTAAGATATCAGACATATCAAAAAATTCCTATACTCCTATTAACAACCTTTTTTTGTCCATAAGTCTACGGATGATATGCAGAAATGAACTACAACTTGGTGTCTAGTTTCTTCAACAAGGTCCGCCAAAAATGAACCATGAATTTAGTATCTATGTATGAAGAAATAATTTTTGGAAGTCCATTCAACCTTACAATTTCCTTGAAAAATAAGATAGTAATACTTGTGGCATCACTCATTTTCCAATGTGGAATGAAGTGTGCCATCTTTGAAAATATATCGACTGCCACAAATATGGAGTCATTTCGTTGTTGATTCTTTGGTAGTCCCAATACAAAATCCATACTAAGGTGTTCTCACATGGGATAGTCGATACCAGAAATGGTGTATATGGACATGTATTATGAATTCTTCCCTTAGCTTGCTGGAATATCCCACACTTTTGAACCCACTTATGTACATCTGTTAACAATCCTAGCCAATAGTACCTTTCCTCAACTAATGCTCTCGTCTTATCAACACAAAAACATACTTGTGATGTCCCTAAACCCTGAGATAAGGACAAAGGTGCTAAAATTAAGATTAACTTAAGTTTTAAAACAATGCATATAGATAAATTACCACTGATCTGACTAACCATTCACCCAAAAAATTAAAACTTTTATTTATAGAGATTGAATTATAACTAAAGTTGCGACACTTAATTATTTAATTACGCCACTTAATTAAATAATTAATTGCGACACTCAATTAATAATTTCCTAAGTGCAATATAAAGGTTTTAATTGAAACAACAACATCAATAATACATGATCAACATCATATTCAATGTGAACAGCTAATTTATCTATTTTTGGTTCATTTGATAGCATAGTTTATGAATAATCAAGTATTGATGTCAATGATTATTTTTTAAATTAATTTTCTTTTTCGGTGTTATTATGTGTGTGTTTTTAGTAAGCATAAAGAGAAGGAAAACCATATATCATGGAACATCCATAGGCTGCAATATACAACCATGCCGAAACCATAGCAAACAAAGAACATTAGTTGCAACTTCATCCCTCAAAATCGGCTCCCGATGAGTGTCCCCTTCGGTCATCTCTCACTAATAACAATCAAATCATATAGTTGTCACCCTCCAACCATTGATTTATTTTACATATATAAGACATAACTCATCCTCAGATATGCAACTAAGAACAAATATGCAAACAAATGATTTACAATCAAATGACGTGTGCACTCATCTTGGCACCGAAAAATTATCGGACTAAAACAAACATATCTTGGTCATCGAGAAAGATTTTTCAATGAAACGACAGGTGTTGTTCAATGGAAACGCTGCTCTGGATGCAATGGAATAGGTATCACAAAAAATAAATGAGAATATATAGTCTAACCAGATCATATTTTTTCCCCTCTCAATACAATAAAGCCAAAATTACAATTTTTGGTTAAGAGGAAGAAGAATAGAAAGAAGGTAACGAGAAGAGAAAATCAATTCCAAATTATATGACATTCATATTTCCTCCATGTAGATCCTGATATTCAATACATGAACACTCAAACAACCAATCATCCATCATTGCACATATACCAAATAAAATAATGTAATGAAAACATAACATAATAGAAATACTTATCTCAAAATATGGGAAACTGGCTGCAGCAGGACAACTTCCCCCCCATCCGTAGACACCGTTAAGCCTTCCTAATTTGAACATGTCACTCCTGAGCTGAGGCCATGGATACATGGGTATATATTTACTTAGTCTCACTACTATTGAAACTACATCTTCCGAGAGACACAATGCTTCCCACTACTACTCTCATGTCTATCTTCACTACCTATGGGGTGTGACCAAGATCACCATTCCCATTTCCTAGATTTATGTGTGAGAACCTGGACTAGTAGAGTGATATAATGGAAGAAAATTGAAACAAATAGACTCACTCTAAGTCTCAACAGACTCTCAATAATATCAACATTCCAACATGGTTAGATAGCATAAGTCACATGGTCCAAAGCTCAAGATTAACTTCAACAAGGAGATGGCATATGAATTTATAGCATAAGGAGGAAAACTCTAACCCAAAGGGATCAACCCAAATTACAGAGAGTTAAGGTTTAAGCTTCATCATGAATAATTAACTTGAATCAGTGGAGTGGTGGCTTAGTGAAAATATTCTCTTTCCAGAATTAGTACCATGAGGAGGAGTTACCCAAAAACTAAGGACTGGAGCCATGAAGAGAACATGGAGGCACACTAATGCATAAAGGGGGTTACAAAACAGCAAGGAGGTGGAAATAGGTGAGATAGGGAATCCAATAGGGTCATAAATATAATGGAATCACAAAAATAGGATCATCAATGCATGGTGTAAGAGTGGAATCTAGAAAATAGCTTACTGCCCCTAAAAACAAGGAAAATGGCTCATAAATGACCATAAACACATAAATGTGAGGGAATATTTTCTCAAGTAGGGTTTACTAGGAAATATGGCCCCACTAATATGTGCAAAATATGCAATATTAACTCCATAGTCCATAATTATTGAGAATAAGGTTCATTGTACAAGGTTTGAGTGACCAACATTATTAATCTCACCAAGGTGCAAATATGAATTGGGATGGACAAACTTTAGTCAACAAAAATTATAAGGTGTTAGGGATGTCCTCATTCCCCCTCAATTTTCGGAATCTATGGTCCCCCATACTCTTTTAGTTTCCTTTGTTGAGCCATTTGTTTATTTAATCAATCATTAGCAACATTCAAAGAGAGCATAGATGCTCGTAATAATGTTAACATTAATAGTAGTGCCAAAGTCCAAATTCATGTTATCAAACATTAATAATAATTTATTAATAAAATTAATCATGTAAAGGACCATAATTCCACAATCATATAAAATATCATAAGTTCATAATGCAAAACAACATAAGTCACATGAAGGACCATAAGTCTGGGGCTTAACAACTGGGGTATTACATCTTCCTCCCCATTAAACAATGCATTGTCCTTGATGCATATTACATACATGCAGCAAAATTTCAAAATAGATGAGGGTATGCTTCCCTCATGGTATTCTCTATCTCCCAAGTGGAATCCCTCAGGACTGTAATGGGTCTATTGGACCTTTACCTCTCTGATTTATTGATTCTGAAGTAGCTTGACCTTGCTGCCCAAAATGGTAACAGGTTGTACCAAAAAATCCCCTTTCGGTTCCACCTAGATCATAATCCATTCAACCACATTATTAGTGCCATGTTTATACATATATATCAATAAATAAATTAAAATCACTCTAATTACCTAGATCACATTCCAATCAATTACATGGTTAGCATCAGGTATATAATTTTTCAATAAAGACACATGAAACACATTATGTACTCTAATGCAAGCGGGTAGGGCCAACTCATAAGAAATAGGTTATATCTTAGCTAATACCTCAAAATGTCCACAGTATCTCGATGCTAGCTTGGAGCAATTTCCCAAGTTTAAGGAACTCTTCTTGGGTCTGACTTTCAAAAACACATGATCCCCAACTTGAAATTGTCTGGAGGTCCTGTTCTGATCTGCATAACTATTCTTCCTGTCTTGAGATACTTTTAGGTTATGCTTTAGAATAACCATTTGATCCTCCATATCCTTTAATAATTATATTCCAACAATGACACTATATGTTGGGTTATCCCTTCTAATGGGAGTATTGCACTTCCTTCCATACATGGCCTCAAAAGGACTCATCTTCAAAGAGGAATGATATCCATTATTATAAGCAAATTCCACCAAGTGTAAATAATGTTCTCCCTTAGATGGTTGATCCATCACATACATCCTTAAGATACCATCAATTACTTGGTTAACTCTTTCTCGTTTTCCATCTATTAGCACTAGAATTGAGACAAAGTATGTGGAAGGCCCACTCCCAGGTAACAGCAAAACCACTTTCGAAGAGAGAACTGGCCTTCTGCTCTTCCAATAGGGATCTCTCACCAAATATGAACAATGCTAAATATGTACAAGTGAAACTATAAATTGTTTGTAAAATTGGTTGAAACAAGACATAGAACCATTGGGCGATGGAGTCAAGATTTGTAGCAGATATAAACAAAACTTATGAAGGCGATTTCAACACAGAGGCAAGATAACTGTTCAATCATAGTCAAATTATAATTTTCTGGTGGAAAAGAAGAACATGAACAGACCATCAACATAGAGCATTGGAAAATGAATTTTGTATTAACTTTAGAATAAAGATTTGGTGAATATCTGAAACAACAGATGGAGCATAGCATGTATGAATTCCAAACTGTTATACACTTATTTCAGACATGAAAGAAAATATAACGAAATAGATAAACTGGAAAAAAATTTACAAGAGAAAGGAATCAATAGACTATAATACAAACAACACATGAATCCCTATCTAAAATGTCGACCTCAGCTTTGCAACTTTATTAAAATACTCTTGAAAGCATACACTGCAAAATTACATTGGTTCCAACCCTTTATCCTTCTGTAGGAGGTGAATTTATAGTGTTTTGGACTTCCTAAACTGACATTCAGGAATAAAAATTTGTTACAACTAAATAAAATCTTCTAACAAACTCTAATGTGGCGTATCTACCATGATTTACATAAAATTGAAAAATAATGAGGACCGTTGAAAAATAGGCTTAAACAATCCCTCCTGCATATCCCAGCTGGTGATAGCTATAAAAAAACTGAAAGAGGTTTTTGTAATTGGCATGGTTCCTGACAAAAACCATGTCTTATTTTTCTCTGATTCAGCTCCAACTCCTCAATATCTGATTTTGAAATTGATGACTCAAATAGTAAACCTGTAAATTTCTGGAAAAATACCCTGTAAAGATATTTTAAATTCTCCCAACTTGTGATACTTGTGTAAAAAATAAAGGAAATTTTTGAAAGGTATTCCTCGGATGAAGAAAAACCTCTCTCAGTTTCCTGAAATTCAACTCCATTTGGCTAAAACAATTCTTTGAATGTGATGTTTGAAACAGTCCTTTGGAAAACCTAAAACATAGCCTGTAAAAATTACTTTGTTTCTCCTAGCCCATAGGACCTATGTAAAAACTGAAGGATGCTATTGAACATGATCCTGTGCTTAATATAAACCTTATTCAATTTTGGAAAATTCTTATTGGTTTTCCAGAAACAATTAATTGAAATAACTGACTAAAATAGTCATTTAAAAATCTAGAAATTTGCTCTCTGAAGATGACTTTGATTCTCTCAATCCACAGCACCTGGGTAAAAAATGAGAGAGGTTATTGTATATAGTTGTGTTATGAATAAAACATTTCTCAGTTTCTGAAAACTCATCTTGGTTCGACGGGAACAATTGATTTAAAATAATGACCAAAACAACCATTTTTGTAAAAAAAAACCATGCTCTACTACTTTAATTCTGAATTGAGCTCATTTGATCCACAATTAGTACAATGTTCATGAGCATTGTTTTTCCAAACTCCCTTCGCATTCACCTAGTGGCATTAATTTAAGCGGTTGATCAGTTTGACTGGATAATGGATGTTTACCACGTGTGTGGATTTGCATGCGGCATAAAAATTTTGCTAATCTCAAAACCTAATTTCTCCTTGCTAGTTGAGAATGCAAATTTTTTTTTATCCGTGGATTTTCCTCACCTGCCAATTTGACCGTCAAAACCTATCTACCATTTAACATCATTTCACAAATCTGAAATTTTAATTACCTCGTGCATCTTCATAATGCGAAATTTATTTGAGCCGTCTGATGAAATGTGCTCTAATTTGGATCGTTGATCAATGTTTAGTTTTCAGGAGCTTTAATTATACAAAATTCCTCCAGCAGAGAGTACACGGCACTGGCATTTTTGCTATCACTTATTTCCCCTTCAACCGGAATCCATTTCTTTGTATTTGGCATTACATATGTTACCTTCTTTGCTATATCTGGATTATTAGTTTTCAGCATTAGCACAATGAAAATAGGATCAAATTCTAATTGATGATTTGAAACAATGAAAATTTATTTGAGGGTATCGCAAGATTCAAATTCACTGTCAGGTTTAGCTTAGAAACACTCAATATCTTGTTTCTCGATATGCCAAGCATTATATTTGTACAAACCACTCAAACTAGAAGTGCATGAACTATTTGATGCATTCAAAGGCATACCAGACTTTGCATATTCAACTAATGACATTACCAATTGCTCCATCTCCAGAAATGAAAATATTATTTAGTGTTAATTTCTTCAATTTATTTATTGCAGAAATTTTAATTTAATTAATATCCACATATAACTAATTATATTCTCTCCACCAATATGCGTTGATGCAAAGAATTCTCACGCTTTTATACTTTGCTTGCTTTTGATAAGGGAATTATCCCACATGCAAGGGAACACATACCTATAAACTGTTTATAAACACCAATCATTTCAAACTATACCAAGGAACAATGTGTGTATTAGTCTTGGAGAGCTTGGCACTTGGACTTTGGTGGAAAGATTTGCTTGGTGTGTATGTTGAGCGGTCTTGTGCCAAAACTTTTGTAAAAATATCTACCAAATTTACATTAGAACCCATGTTTTATTTTATTTAGAAATGAAGAAAATCCTTTAATTCATAAAATTATTTTCTTTTTGCTCAAAACCTTTAACCTTTTTCTTCTTGCAGATCTGGGAATTTTTATAAATTGCTTAGCGGGAAGAATTTGAAAACCACCCGATCACCAATATATCTTAAAAGAAATTTAATGATAGCACTAACTTTTAGAAAAAATAAATAGTGCTAACACCATCTATCTGAGGGTGGTATGTTGTACTCATGTTTACACTTGTACCAAACCCTTCAAACAATCCTTTCCAAAAGTTAGAAGTAAATTTTGAATCTCTGTCTAATGCTATGGCCTTCGAAATACCATGCAATCTAGCTACTTCTTTCATGTAAATATTTGCAATTTTAGTTGCTTTGTGAGTTGTATTTACTCGAATGAACTGTGTTGCCTTACTCAACTTATCTACCACAACCATGATCACATCATTTTTCAATCTCTTATTAGGTAACTTGGTGATGAAATCCATCATCACTACATCCCACTTCCATTCTAGTATAGGAAAGGGTTGCAACGATCCCACTGGATGTCGATGCTCAACTTTAACTTTTTGACATTCCATGCACCTAGCTATATATTCTGCAACATCATTCTTCATCCCTATCCAATAGTATTGTTTCCTTACTGCTGCTATTGTTTTATGATAACCTGAATGTCCTACATAAGGGGAATCATGTGTTTCCTTCGGAACCATCTTCCTTATATCTCCAACATCAGGCACATAAACTCTATCTATGTGCATGAGTATCCCATTTCCTTTAAACCTATACTTATCAAATTAATGTGGAATTTTCTGTTGTTTCAACCCTTCTTTCACCTACTGATAAATTCCATCTGTAACACCGACTTCAATTATATTATCCTTCAAATCCGATGTGCTATTGATGATAATTGCTACATACATCACATGCATCTTCCTACTAAGCACACCAGCTACTTTATTTTTCTCAACTTTGGTATGCTTGATGTAAAATTCATATTCACATGATAACTCCATCCACCTCCTTTGTCTTGCATTCAAATTAGGATGCTCAAACAAGTATTTTAACCCATCATGGTCAGTTCTCAACCCAAAATGTTTACCCATTAGTTAATGTCTCCACATCTTCAAAACATGGATGATAGCTCCAAGATATAAGTCATGGGTGGCATAGTTCTGCTCATATTCCTTCAAATTTATAGATTCATAACTAATCACATGTCCATCATGCATTAATACTCCACCAATTCCTTTCTTGCATGCATCCATGCATACAACAAAGTTTCCTTCGAGGTCCACAATTTTTAGCAATGGTGCACTCATAAGAATTTCCTTAAGTTTTTGAAAATTATCTTCACACTTAGAACTCCAATCAAACTTCACACCTTTCTTTTGCAAATATGTGATAGGATGTTCCAACATCAAGAATCCTTCGATTAACCTTCGATAGTATCCATCTAACCCCATGAAGGATCTAACTTCTGATACATTCTTAGGTGTTGACCATTTCATAATGGCTCTTATCTTCTCAGGATCTACTGTAACACCTTCTTCAGATATGGTAGCCCTAGGTAGTGAATTATTCCTTGATAAAAAGAGCCCTTGCTTAATTTGGAATACAACTGATGTTCTCTAAGCAATTGCATTACTAGTATTAGGTGTTCTTCATGCTCTTATTTTTGTCTTGGAATAGATAAGGATGTCATCCAATAATATAATATACAAGTAATTTCTATAAAATCCTTTCATCAAACGCATGAATACTGCAAGTGCATTTGTTAAACCAAAAGGTACTATGGTGAACTCATAGTGTCCATACCTTGTTCTGAATGTTGTCTTACTGATATCCTCATTCTTAATTCTAATTTGGTGGTATCCCGACCTCAAATATATTTTTGTAAACACCTTGGCTCATCTTAATTGATCAAACAAGTCATCAATTCTTGGTAAGGGGTACTTTTTTGTAACCATTGCTTTGTTTAATTTTCTATAATCTATACAAATTCTTAGAGTTCCATCTTTCTTCTTCACAAATAACACGAGCTCCCCAACGCGAAACACTGGGCCTTATGTAACCTTTCTTTAGTAGCTCCTCTAATAGCATTTGTAATTCCTTTAACTCTGGAGTACTCATTCTATAACGTACTTTATATGAAGGTACCAAGTCGATAGAAAAATCAATGTCCCTCTTAGGAGGTATTCCTGGAGGTTCTTGAAATATATCTCCAAACTTTTGTAGTATTGGATAATCCTACAGCTCTGTCTCTTTTCCTTCTTTTGATTCTTCCACATGAGTTTCATATAATTGGAATCCCTTTCTAAGGCATTTCTTCAATTATAGAGTTGTTATCTACCTCAGGGATATGGGTCTAGGTATTCTGTTTATTGTCACTTGGTTCCCTTCTTCATCCAAACAAGCATAAGTTTTATTATGGCAATCCAAAAATGCATGGTGTGCATCCAACCAAACCATGCTAATCAATACATCATATGACCTCAAGGGTATGATGTTTAAGTCTTCAAAGGTTTTCATTCCATTCATTTATAAAGGATGCACTTTTACAAATTCAATGATTTTCCTCTTGGATCCTGTAGCCAACTGTACTAGACTTGTTGTTTCAAATTTACTTTTCTTTAAATGGCATTTCTCAATAAGATTAGGTGAAATGTACTATTTCTAGCTCCCAAATAAATTAAAATAGTTATGGTTTTATTATCAATCTTACCTGCTACTTCAATCATTCGGTATTGGTGGTCAGCTTGCCTCCCATCTAGGGCTACATAGATCCTTTGAACACTTCCACCTACATATCTAACATATGAAGCCTATTGAATGTTGTGAAGGATATTTTTCTTGCACGAGCACTGACTGGAAAAGTGATTTTCCTTGCATATCCAACATTCCACAGGTGATATTTGTTAGATTTGTAACATTAAGCTAGCATTATATTAGGATCTTTAACTGAGAGAATAACAAACACAACAATCAAACACAAAAGACAATGAGCACAGTGTTTTTCCTCGAGGAAACCATAAATGGATAAAACCCCGCAACTTCCTCAGAGATAGAATCAACACCAAAAGTAAAACCCTAAAATAGTAAGATGATCTCCCGATAGAAGTAACATCTTTCTTCCTTGCCTCGGTATCTTCTTCTTCCTCAGCTATGTTAGGGTACACAGGGTACTCCCAAAGGACCGAACACCAAGAACAACTGCTTCACACAAATAGATCACAGATCAATACACCAATGTTTTTCACATGGTTAAAACCCTCGAGAGGGAAACAATCCATGGCCCCATCCAAATAGCTACTTGGAGAAATTTATTATGCAAAAGAAATAAATTTACATGAGCTTCTCATAATCGATCAACTAGCCAAGGACCCTCTATGCTCTTTAAATAGAGATCATAGACCAATCGGGTGTTAAGCCACGGATCAATGGTAGGTATGATCTAAGAGAAGTTGAACTGTCGGATCACTCTATGTCTAGAACATATCATGACCGTTAGATTAGAATATTTACAAATGCATACTAAAGAAACACACTTTTACCTAATGGATATATTACACAAGTTGATCTTCACTAACTCCTAAGTGTCTAAATATCCTAACATCCCCCCTTAAGAACAACTTGGGATAGGATTGAAGGATTTACAAAAGTGACACTATTAGGAGAAGGAAGGAGGAATTAGAGCCTATCCCCCCTTAAGGACACATTCCTGAACTCCTAACATAGACCGAAGTTTAGAAAACTTCTCTTCTGTAAGAGACTTGGTAAAGATGTCGACAACTTGATCATCTGTAGGACAATAGAGCACTTCAATAACACGATCATGAACAAGATTTCTGATGAAGTGCATGTGTAGCTCAATGTGTTTGCTGTGCTGATGTAGAAGTGGATCTTTGGCAAGCTTGATGTCACTTTTATTGTCGCACCAAAGTGGAGTAAGCTGCTGCTACTCGAATCCAAATTCTGAAAGGATCTGTCGAAGCCATAAAGGTTCCTGACTGGCATTAACTGCGGTTCGACATTCTGCTTTTGCTGAAGAAAGAGTAAGAGCTTGTTGTTTCTTACAAGCCCAAGTGATAGGTCCAGATCCCAGACTGAAAACATAACCTGCAGTAGACTTTCGATCATCAGGATCACCGGCCCGATCTGAGTCAGTGAAACCAACCAACAAAGGTTTCCCCCCTGTACTGTAATGAATCCCAAACTGAATTGTACCTCGAATATATCGAAGTATTCTTTTTGCTGCTTTCCAGTGACTTTCATGAGGAGTTTGCATGTAACAGGAAACATGACCAACGACAAAGGAAAGGTCAGGACAGGAATGATTCAAGTATAAAAGACTACTAACAAGCTGACGATACAAGGTGGCATCTACTTCAGGGAAAGTACATGTGGTAGAAAGTTTGACTCTAGACTGGAAGGGAGAAGGGGCTGGTTTACAATCTTCCATGTGGAAGCGACGAAGAAGGTCACAAGCATACTTAGACTGGGAAAGAAAGATTCATTCTTTGGTTTGCAAGACTTGGAGACCAAGAAAATAATGCAAATGTCCTAAGTCTGACATTTCAAAATTTTGCCTAAAACTGGATTTCACATGGGTTATAAGTTTAGGGTCACTACCAGTAAGGATAAGATCATCAACATAAAGAACAAGTATGATGAGATGGTTTCCTACTTTCTTGGTATAGACATTGGGGTCAGAATGGCATCTAGAAAGACTAGTGCCAAGGAGAAAGCTATCCATTTTGGCATACCAGGCTCTAGGAGATTGCTTAAGGCCATATAAGGATTTCTTAAGGAGACAAACAAGGCTAGAGTTATTTTGAACATATCCAAGAGGTTGTTTCATGTAAATTTGCTCATGTAAATCACCATGTAAGAAGGCAGACTTGACATCCATTTGATGGACTTCCCAGTTATGTAAGGCTGCAAGGGAAAGAACAAGGCGAATGGAGTTCATTTTTGTTGTAGGGGAAAAGGTTTCATTGTATTCAATCCCTTCAACTTGGGAAAAACCTTTGGCAACTAACCTTGCCTTAAGTCTTTCAACACTACCATCTGATGCATACTTAGTTCTATAGAACCATTTACATCTGACAAGTTTTCTTCCTTTTGGAAGAGGAACAAGATCCCAAGTATCGTTAGCCATTAAGGAACGATATTATTTATCCATAGCTGCATCCCAATCTGGATTTCCTGAAGCTTCTGCAAAAATTTCTGGATCATGATTCTTGAAAACTTGAACCAAAAGGGAAGAGGCTCGCTGAAACTGAGAACGTGTTCGACGTGGATAACTAGGATCACCAGCAAGATCACCAGCTGCTTCACATGTTGAACAGACCCATCGAGGAAGTATTGGTGCAATTAGAGGGACATGAGCAGGCGGAGGTGGATTTTCATCCTCACTGTCATCATCAGAAACTTGAGTTGGAAACCTGTCAAGGAAGTTGGAAGAAGAAGAATAAGAAGGCACAATTGCTAAATTAGGCTCGCAGGCCAAAGATGGTACACATGCCAAGTTAGGCTCGCGGGCCAAGAGATTTTCATCAAATTTAACATCTCTTCTAATGATTATATCATGAGAATGTGGCTGAAGAAGTTTATAACCTTTTACATCTTCAGAATATCCAACAAATATGTACTTTTCACTTTTAGGCTGCAATGCTTTTCATTTTTCATCCGAAATGTGAGCCCATGCTTCACAACCAAACACACGAAAGTGACTTACCTCTGGTTTAATTTTACTCCGTGCTTCTTCCGATGTTATACCTTGTAAAACTTTAGTGGGTGTGCGATTTACTATGTAATTTGCACAATTTATGGCCTCATCTCAATATTGAAGACTTAGTCCTTTAGATTGGATCATACAATTAGCCATTTCCTTTAAAGTGCGGTTCTTCCGTTCAGCTACACCATTTTGTTGTGGTGTATATAGAACAGTGTGCTGTTGTTGGATTCCTTGTTCAGTGCAAAAAGTAGTGAACTTGTTGTTAACATATTCTCCTCCATTGTCAGATCTTAACTTAATAATTTGATGACCAGATTGTTTTGCAACAAGGGTCTTATAGGCCAAGAACATGTTAAATACTTCGCTCTTAAGTTTTAGGAAGTAAACCCAAGTGCGTCTGGAGTAGTCATCAATGAAAGTTAAGAAATATTTGAAACCAGAAAAGGAAGCAGATGGAAGAGGGCCACAGAAGTCACTATGCACAAGCTCCAAGGAAACCAAGGCGTGCCAAGAGGCACGTTTGTCAAAACTGTCCCGATGATGTTTTCTGAGTACACAACCGAAACAAACACCATCCTTGCAAGATACCAACGGAAGACCAGTCACCATATTGTCTTTACATAATTTTTGCAATGAGCGATAATTTAAGTGACCAAATCCCTCATGCCAAAGTTTGCTCAAGTTATCACTATGAGCAACAAAAACTGAAGGAAAAGGTGATGACCCAAAGTTGTTAAATTTGTACAACCTGGTAATATCATCAACAGTTCCAGTAGCAAGGATATTTTGAGGATTTTTAAAATCCTTGATTACAACTTGGTGAGGTGTAAACGTTACAGTTTTACCTTCACCTGAATGAGTAATTTGATAGATTGATAACAAGTTGCAGAAATTTTTTGGAACACATAGTACATCACTGAAATGGCCATTTTCTACTGGAACTATTCCAGATCCTACAACACTTAGAGATCTATCATCACCAACAAATATTTGTTTGGTGTTACATTCATGCATAGTAGAAAAAATGGCTTGGTCCTTATCCATATGATAAGATGCTCCAGAATCAATGAGCCATTCATTTGAAGTAGAAGAAGAAGATGCAGTATAAGAGTAACTAGAAGCATAAAGTGCATGTCCATGAGAGTTACATTCTGAATATGAATCTAGGCTGATGTGGTGCTTCTTCATTGCTGCTTCCAAGGCTTCCATCTTCTTAAAACATTTAGATTCATCATGATTATATTTTCCACAAAAATTGCAATGACGCTCAGTCTTCTTTCCTTTTCGCTTGGATCCTTTGTCATTTTTTAAAGGAGGAACTGACTGAGAGGGTTTGGGACCCTTGTTGTTTAGCTTATTATTGTGATAATTCTTTTTCTTAAGAGGCTTGGACTTTTCTTTCTGTTGGGACAATAAGGCTTTCCCAGATGTATCTGCATTGTTAATTATTCCAAGATGAATGAGCTTGTCTTACTCTCTAATTAAGGAATCAGAAAATGATTCAAGACTAGGCTCTTAATAGCTAGCTGCAGTCAAGGATTCTTTCATGGAGTAGAATGTAGATACAAAAACAGAATATGCATGTCCAAATTTGGAAAGAATATGATAAATACATTGTTTCTCTTCTTTCTTAATCTTGCATTCTGCACATAATAGTCTAAGAGTTTTATACTTAGATAAATAGTCTTGAATGCATGAAAAATCATTTGGATTCAAGGAAAGAAACTCATTCTCAAGTTGATGACCCCGAATTTCATTATGTTTACCAAACACAGATTCCAACTTTTCCCAAGCTTTATCAAGTTCATCAATGCCAAATATGTGGAATCGCAAATCATTAGAGATTGACAACCCAATCAATCCATGAGCTTCATCACATATATTTTCCCATTTAATTTTATTATCATCATCAGTGGGTTCTGTTTCTTTCCTTAGGGTTATCCTGAAAAGTCCCCTACTTCGCAAAACATCCTCCATATGAGATTTCCATGAGAAATAGTTAGAACTTGTAAGTATAATATCACAAGGGGCGGCCATACTATAAAATAATGGTTGAAAGAACAGAAACTAACTATCTAAATGCAAAGAGCTTGAAAAAATATGCGGTTTAAAAAAAACGGCACTTAAAACTGATTCTGGATGATGAAGTTATGCTTGATCAAAGGAAATGTTGAAGATGTCTCCAATAGTGACGTGGCAGATATTAACTTAACCAACTAAAAAAAAGAACCCCCTCTCTTCCAAAGATCAACCTTTGATAATCACTTTACAATAAAATTGCTTTGAAGTGAATCACTTTTGTAAAATAAGTGAGGTTCATTTTTACAATAATGTACTTTTAAATAGTGCGGACATAAATTAAAAGACTTAAGAGACTCACTTTTATTTTATTTTATTAATGTGAGATGCACTTTTACAATAAAGTAACTTGAAAATAGAAATTGCATGCACCAAAAAGTAGCTTGATAAGATTTGAACTCAAAACTTATCAAGGTGTAAAGTAACTTTGGACCAAGTGAGCTAAGTTCAAAAGGTACGTAAAACTATGGAAAGAGGAAGGGACCTTTTTTTTTTACTCTTCTCTCTCGTTTTCCGTGTTTGTTTTCTTTTCCTGCAAATCACAACAAAAAAAACAAAAAACAAAAAAATTTCCACACAATCGGGTTAGATCTTGGTTAGTTTTACCCGAAAATTCTACGTTTTCAAGTTTTGTTGCTCTTTCTGATTTGCCGTGATCACACAAGGTGCACGGCAAAGAGCATACGTAGCCAAGAAGACAAGAAAAAAAAACTTTCCCTCATTGTTTTTGATTCGCCACCATCACGCAAGGTGCACGGAAAATAGCATACGCAACCAAGGAAGGAAACAGTCCAAGACTAAAACAAAAAGATCTAATAATAACACTAATAAAATATGAGAGATTTAAAAAAAAAAACAAATCCGTGACTGTAACATTATACCTTCAGATTTGTCGAAATGGGTGTTTCTAGAGCAAACGGAAACGGTTTTCGGTGAAACGAAAACTATTTCCCAGTGGAAATGGTGCTCTAGATGCAATGCAATAACTCCCGCAGGCCACAACTATATAGAAAAACCAGAACCAGAAACCCTTTCAAAGTTTCGGCAACACCGGTTCCAGATCTTGATCAAAACCGAAAGAGGCTCTTCATAAAAGATCTGATACCATGTAAGGTTTGTCGTTACACCAAAACCTACAGATGTTGGTAAACATTTGAAACCTAGCACAAGGCCCTATCAACAGGAGTGGTGGTTATATTCCCAGAGGTGCGGTGGTTATACCATGTGGAGGTACCCGATACTTTGGCGTAGCTTGGGGGAATTGAACCTGAGACCTCTGCTCTAATACCATGTTAGGGTACACAAGGTACTCCCAAAGGACCGAACACTAAGAACAACCGCTTCAAACAAATAGATCACAGATCAATACACCAATGTTTGTCACGTGGTTAAAACCCTCGAGAGGGAAACAGTCCACGGCCCCAACCAAATAGCTACTTAGAGCAATTTATTATGCAAAAGAAATAAAGTTACATGAGCTTCTCATAATCAATCAACTAGCCAAGGACCCTCTATGCTCTTTAAATAGAGATCATAGACCAATCGGGTGTTAGGCCACAGATCAATGGTAGGTATGATCTAAGAGAAGTTGAATCGTCGGATCACTCTATGTCTAGAACATATCGTGACCGTCGGATTAGAATATTTACAAATGCATACTAAAGAAACACACTTTTACCTAACTGATATATTACACAAGTTGATCTTAACTAACTCCGAAGTATCTAAATATCCTAACATCCCCCCTTAAGAACAACTTGGGATAGGATTGAAGGATTTACAAAAGTGACACTATTAGGAGAAGGAAGGAGGAATTAGAGCCTATCCCCCCTTAAGGACACATTCCTGAACTCCTAACATAGACCGAAGTTTAGAAAACTTCGCTTCTGTAAGAGACTTGGTGAAGATGTCGACAACTTGATCATCTGTAGGCAAATAGAGCACTTCAGTAACACGATAATGAACAAGATTTCTGATGAAGTGCATGTGTAGCTCAATGTGTTTGATGCGCTGATGTAGAACTAGATATTTGGCAAGCTTGATGGCACTTTGATTGTTGCACCAAAGTGGAGTAGGCTACTGCTGCTTGAATCCAAACTATGAAAGGATCTATTGAAGCCATAAAGCTTCCTGACTGGCATTAACTGCGGCTCAATATTCTTCTTCTACTGAAGAAAGAGCAAGAGCTTGTTGTTTCTTACAATCCCAAGTGACAGGTCCAGATCCCAGACTGAAAACATAACCTGCAGTAGACTTCCAATCATCAGGATCACCAGCCCAATCTGAATCAGTGAAACCAACCAACAAAGGTTTCCCCCCTGTACTGTAATGAATCCCAAACTGAATTGTACCTCGAATATATCGAAGTATTCTTTTTGTTTCTTTTCAGTGACTTTCATGAGGAGTTTGCATGTAACAGGCAACACGACCAATGGCAAAGGAAAGGTCAGGACGGGAATGAATCAAGTATAAAAGACTACCAACAAGCTGACGATACAAGGTGGCATCTACTTCAGGGGAAGTATAAGTGGCAGAAATTTTGACTCCAGACTGGAAGGGAGAAGGGACTGGTTTACAATATTCCATGTGGAAGCGACAAAGAAGGTCACAAGCATACTTAGACTGGGAAAGAAAGATTCCTTCTTTGGTTTGCAAGACTTGGAGACCAAGAAAATAATGCAAATGTCCTAAGTCTGACAATTCAAAATTTTGCTTAAGACTGAATTTCACATGGGTTATAAGGTTAGGGTCACTACTAGTAAGGATAAGATCATCAACATAAAGAACAAGTATGATGAGATGGTTTCCTACTTTCTTGGTATAGACATTGGGGTCAGAATGACATCTATAAAAACTAATGTCAAGGAGAAAGCTATCCATTTTCGTATACCAAGCTCTGGGAGCTTGCTTAAGGCCATATGAGGATTTCTTAAGGAGACAGACAAGGCTAGAGTTATTCTGAACATATCCAGGAGGTTGTTCCATGTAAATTTGCTCATGTAAATCACCATGTAAGAAGGCAGAATTGACATCCATTTGATGGACTTTCCAGTTATGTAAGGCTGCAAGGGAAAGAACAAGGCGGATGGAGTTCATTTTTGCTACAGGGGAAAAGGTTTCATTATAGTCAATCCCTTCAACTTCGGAAAAACCTTTGGCAACTAACCTTGCCTTAAGTCTTTCAGCACTGCCATTTGATGCATACTTAGTTCTGTAAACCTATTTACATCTGACAAGTTTTATTCCTTTTGGAAGAGGAACAAGATCCCAAGTATTGTTAGCCATTAAGGAACGATATTCTTCATCCATAGCTGCATCCCAATATGGATTTCCTAAAGCTTCTGCAAAAGTTTCTGGATCATGATTCTCGAAAAATTGAGCCAAAAGAGAAGAGGCCCACTGAAACTGAGAACGTGTTCGACGTGGATCACTAGGATCACCGGCAATATCACCAGTTGCTTCACATGTTGAACAGACCCATCGAGGAAGTATTGGTGCAATTGGAGGAACATGAGTAGGTGAAGGTGGATTTTCATCCTCACTGTCATCATCAGAAAATGGAGTTGGAAACCTGTCAAGGAAGCTAGAAGAAAAAGAAGAAGAAGGTACAATCACTGAATTAGGCTCGCAGGTCAAAGATGGCACACCCGCCAAGTCAGGCTCGTAGGCCAAGAGATTTTCATCAAATTTAACATCTCTTCTAATGATTATATCATGAGAATGTGGCTGAAGAAGTTTATAACCTTTTACATCTTCAGAATATCCAACAAATATGCACTTTTCACTTTTAGGCTGCAATGCTTTTCGTTTTTCATCCAGAATGTGAGCCCATGCTTCACAACCAAACACACGAAAGTGACTTACATCTGGTTTAATTTTGTTCCATGCTTCTTCCGGTGTTATACCTTGTAAAACTTTAGTGGGTGTGTGATTTACTATGTAATTTGCACAATTTATGGCCTCAGCCCAATATTGAAGACTTATTCCTTTAGATTGGATCATACAATTAGCCATTTCATTTAAAGTGTGGTTCTTCTGTTCAGCTACACCATTTTGTTGTAGTGTATATGGAATAGTGTGCTATTGTTGGATTCCTTGTTTAGTGCAAAAAGTAGTGAACTTGTTGTTAACATATTCTCCTCCATTGTCAGATCTTAACTTAATAATTTGATGACCATATTGTTTTGCAATAAGGGCCTTAAAGGCCAAGAACATGTTAAATACTTCGCTCCTAAGTTTTAGGAAGTAAACCCAAGTATTTCTAGAGTAGTCATCAATGAAAGTTAAGAAATATTTGAAACCAGAAAAGGAAGCAGATGGAAGAGGGCCACACAAGTCACTATGCACAAGCTCCAAGGGAACTGAGGCATGCCAAGAGGCACGTTTGTCAAAACTATCCCGATGATGTTTTTTGAGTACACAACCGAAACAAACACCATCTT
>LPNX010478043.1:226699-267048 GCA_001517045.1 Pseudotsuga menziesii | reverse complement strand
TCACCATATTGTCTTTACATAGTTGTTGCAATGAGCGATAATTTAAGTGACCAAATCGCTCATGCCAAAGTTTGCTCAAGTTATCACTATGAGCAACAAGAACTAAAGGAAAATATGATGACCCAAAGTTGTTAAATTTGTACAACCTGGTAATATCATCAACAGTTCCAGTAGCAAGGATATTTTGAGGATTTTTAAAATCCTTGATTACAACTTGTTGAGGTGTAAATGTCACAGTTTTACCTTCACCTGAATGAGTAATTTGATAGACTGATAACAAATTGCAGGAAATTTTTGGAACACATAGTACATCACTGAAATGACCATTTTCTACTGGAACTATTCCAGATCCTACAACACTTAGAGATCTATCATCACCAACAAATATTTGTTTGGTGTTACAATCATGCATAATAGAAAAGATGGCTTGATCCTTAGCCATATGATAAGATGCTCCAGAATCAATGAGCCATTCATTTGAAGTAGAAGAAGAAGATGCAGTATAAGAGTAACTAGAAGCACAAAGTGCATGTCCATGGGAGTTGGATTCTGAAGACGAATCTAGGCTGATGTGGTGCTTCTTCATTGCTGCTTCCAAGGCTTCCATCTTCTTAAAACATTTAGATTCATCATGATTATATTTCCCACAAAAATTGCAATGACGCTCAGTCTTCTTTCCTTTTTGTTTGGATCCTTTGTCATTTTTTAAAGGAGGAGATGACTGAGAGGGTTTGGGACCCTTGCTGTTTGGCTTATTATTGCGAGAATTATGTTTCTTGGGAGGCTTGGACTTTTCTTTCTGTTGGGACAATAAGGCTTTCCCAGATGTATCTGCATTGTTAATTATTCCAAGATGAATGAGCTTGTCTTGCTCTCTAATTAACGAATCACAAAATGATTCAAGACTAGGCTCTTGATAGCTAGCTACAGTCAAGGATTCTTTCATGGAGTAGAATGTAGATACAAAAACAGAATATGCAGGTCCAATTTCGGAAAGAATATGATAAATGCATTGTTTGTCTTCTTTCTTAATCTTGCATTCTGCACATAATAGTCTAAGAGTTTTATACTTAGATAAATAGTCTTGAATGCATGAAAAATCATTTGGATTCAAGAAAAGAAACTCATTCTCAAGTTGATGACCCCGAATTTCATTGTGTTTACCAAACACAGATTCCAACTTTTCCCAAGCTTTATCAGGTTCATCAATGCCAGATATGTGGAATCGCAAATCAGTAGAGATTGACAACCCAATCAATCCACGAGCTTCATCACATCTATTTGACCATTTAATTTTTTTATCATCATCAGTGGGTTTTGTTTCTTTCACTGAGGTTATCCTGAAAAGTCCCCTACTTCACAGAACATCCTCCATACGAGATTTCCATGAGAAATAGTTAGAACTTGTAAGTATAATATCACAAGGGGTGGCCATACTATAAAATAATGGTTGAAAGAATAGAAACTAACTATCTAGATGCAAATAGCTCAAAAAAATATGCGGTTTTAAAAAAACGGCACTTAAAACTGATTCTGGATGATGAAGTTATGTTTGATCAAAAAAAATGTTGAAGATGTCCCTAATAGTGACGTGGCAGATATTAACTTGACCAACTAAAAAAAGAAACCCCCCTCTTCCAAAGATCAATCTTTGACAATCACTTTACAATAAAGTTGCTTTGAAGTGAATCACTTTTGTAGAATAAGTGAGGTTCACTTTTACAATAATGTACTTTTAAATAGTGCGGTAATAAATTAAAAGACTTAAGTGACTCACTTTTATTTTATTTTATTAATGTGAGATGCACTTTTACAATAAAGTAACTTGAAAATAGAAATTACATGCACTAAAAAGAAGCTTGATAAGATTTGAACTCAAAACTTATCAAGGTGTAAAGCAACTTTGGACCAAGTGAGCTAAGTTTAAAAGGTATGCAAAACTATGGAAAGAGGAAGAGTGTTTTTTTTTTTTTTACACTTCTCTCTCGTTTTCCGTGCTTTCTTTCTTTTCCTGCAAATCACCAAAAAAAAATGAAAAACAAAAACAAAACAAAAAAAACTTGTTTCCACACAATGGGGTTAGATCTTGGTTAGCTTTACCCGAAAATTCTATTTTTTCAAGTTTTCTCGTTGTTTCTGATTTGTCGTGATCACACAAGGTTCACGGGAAAGAATATATGTAGCCGAGAAGACAAGAAAAAAAAAACTTTCCCTCACTGTTTCTGATTCGTTGCAATCGCACAAGGTACACGGCAAAGAGCATACGCAGCCAGGGAAGGCAACAGTCCGAGACTAAAACAAAAAGATCTAATAATAACACTGATAAAATATGAGAGATTTAAAAAATAAATAAAACAAATCCATCACTGTAACATTATACCTTCAGATTTACCGAAATGGGTGTTTCTGGAGCAAACGGAAACGGTTTTCAGTGAAATGAAAACTATTTTTCAATGAAAACGACGCTTTGGAAGCAATGGAATAGCTCCCATAGGCCACAAATGCATAGAAAAACTAGAACCAGAAACCCTTTCAAAGTTTCGGCAACACCGGTTCCAGATCTTGATCAAAACCGAAAGCAGCTCTTCATAAAAGCTCTGATACCATGTAAGGTTTGTTGTTACACCAAAACCTGCAGATGTTGGTAAACATTTGAAACCCAACACAAGGCCCTATCACAAGGAGTGGTGGTTATATTCCTAGAGGTGCGGCGGTTATACCATGTGGAGGTACTCGATACTCCAACACCCCGCCTCTGGTGTAGCTCGAGGGAATTGAACCTGAGAGCTCTGCTCTGATACCATGTTAGGGTACACAATGTACTCCCAAAGGACCGAACACCAAGAACAACCACTTCACACAAACAGATCACAGATCAATACACCAATGTTTGTCATGTGGTTAAAACCCTCGAGAGGGAAACAGTCCATGGCCCCAGCCAAATAGCTACTTGAAGAAATTTATTATGCAAAAGAAAGAAAGTTACATAAGCTTCTCATAATCGATCAACTAGCTAAGGACCCTCTATGCTCTTTAAATAGAGATCATAGACCAATCGGGTGTTAAGCCATGGATCAATGGTAGAATGATCTAAGAGAAATTGAACCGTCGGATCACTCTATGTCTAGAACATATCATGACCGTCGGATTAGAATATTTATAAATGCATGCTAAAGAAACACACTTTTACCTAACGGATATATTACACAAGTTGATCTTAACTAACCCCTAAGGGTCTGAATATTCTAACATGCTATTTGCTATAACTGAGTGTGAGTGAGTGTGTGATAAATAGAGAGGCTAGCTCTCTATTTATTTTAATTCCTGACTTGACTAAACACAACTAGGGCCGACTTCACTAGGTGAGTCTAATAACCCTAGTGCCCCGAAATTGCAGGGACTTTAATGCTTTATCAATAGGAGGATTACCCACAATGACTTGACATGACTTGTTTACATTATAGAGCCTCCTGATAGGAACATCGGGGCATGACATGACTCAAGTACATCCCAGAATAAACATTAGGTTACAATACATAAGAAATACAAGTGAATACATTCTGAAGTTACAATTATATCAACGCTCCCTCTTAACTAGGAAGGTATTCTCTCGACACAATTTTCATCATTGCTCTTCTTCTCTAGATCATCTCGTCATTTGCATCTTCAAGTTATCTTTATATTTAAGTCATCTTCATATTCAAGTCATCTTCATCTTTGGATCTGGATCATCATCACTGGATCTGGATCATCACTCGATCTGGATCATCATCACTAGATTTGGATCATCACTTGATCTGGATCATCATTGGAGCATCATCTATGGATCTAGATCATCACTCGATCTGGATCATCATCACGGGTGCTATCTCATGATTCTTCTTGTCATAGGAAGTTCTATAGAGCCATCCCTTTTTCATGTTGGTTGTAGGCCTAGCCTCCATGTAGGTCTTATTCAGCGCTTATATCTGACACCAAGTCATAATGGCCCGTCCAGCACTTACATCTGACCATGAGAGGAACACATCCAACACCATGTTAGAAAGGAACTCCTAGCACTCACATCTGATCATGTAGGAACCATTCTTGTAATCACATCAGAAAGGCCCAACACTCACATCTGATCATGCAGGAACACATCCCACAACCCTATCGAAAAGGCTCAGCACTTATATCTAGCCATGCAGGAACACCTCTTGCAACCATGCTAAAAAGGCTCTGCACTTGCATCCAACCATGTAGGAACACATCCTGCAACCATGCTGGAAGGGCTCTGCACTTACATCCAACCATGCAGGAACACATCCTACAACCATGCTAGAAGGGCTCTGCACTTACATCCAACCATGTGAGAACACATATTGCAAGCATGCTGGAAAGGCTCTGCACTTACATCCAACCATGCAGGAACACATCCTACAACCATGCGGGAAAGGATCTACACTTACATCTAACCATGTGGGAACACATCCTGCAACCATGCTGGAAAGGCTCTCAACCCCAGGTTGAGGGTTCCTGGTAACTGACCAGGTGCCTCCATTCTCTAAGAGAATGGCATTAGCCCTTATATCTAATCAAGTGGGAACACATCCCTCAATCACATCAGTATGGCCATGCACTCATATCTGATCATGTGGGAACACATCCCATAGCCATATCAGAATGGCCCTTAGTCCTAGACCAAGTATTCCTGGTAACTGACCAAACACCTCCATTCCAAGAATGAAAATAGCCCTTATATCTAATCATCTAGGAACCAATCCTACAATCATATCAGAATGGTTCAGCACTCATATATGACATGGAAGGAACCAATCCTCTCACCATGACAGAATGGCTCAGCCCTTACATCTGACCATGGAAGGAACCAATCCTCTCACCATGACAGAATGGCTCAGCCCTTACATCTGACCATGGAAGGAACCAATCCTCTCACCATGTCATAATGGCTCATGGACTCATCACTTCCCCTTGGAAGGGACCTCGATCTAGAGAACACCAAGCTTCTCCATGAAGTACTCAAACTTCACTCTGGCCAATGGCTTCATCAACACATCAGCTATCTATTCATCCATCGCAACATACTGGAGATTCACTACTCCCCTATGCATTGTATCCCTGATATAGTGATATTTGATCTCAATATGTTTCGACTTGTCATGGAACACCGAGTTCTCTAACAATTTCACACAACTCTAATTGTCGCAATATATACAAGTAGCATCTAACTGGAGATCAAATAAATCAGACAGTAGCTTCCTCGGCCATACTTCCTCACAACTAGCTAAACAAGTTGTGACATACTCTACTTTAATTGTACTTTGTGCCACATGGGATTGCTTCCTGCTAAACCAAGAGATCACACCTGATCCCATACTGAAGCAACACCTTGAAGTGCTCTTCCTATCGATGGCACTGCCTGCCCAATTTGAAACAACATAACCCTCCAAGTTAATCTTCTGATTCACCTTATACTTGGAGCCCATAATCAACTGTACCCTTCAGGTACATCAGAATATGCTTTGCAGCAATCAAGTGAACATGTCTCGGATCTGTCAAGAATTGGATCAAGGTGTTCACAACAAAGAAAATATCTATTCTTGTGTTCGTCAAGTACATCAAGGACCCAATCATCTGATGATACATCATAGCATAAAATGTCTCTGATGAAGCATCACTCAATAGCTTCAGGCTCTATGCCATATGTATGGTCATAGCCTTACATTCCATCATCCCAAACCTCTTCAGGATCTCTACCATATATTTTCCTTGTCCCAGGGAAATTTCATCTACATTCTATCACATCTCCATGCCTAGAAAATAATGCATCATACCTAAGTCCTTCATTTCAAACTCCACAGCAAGATTCCTCTTTGTATCAGCAATTAACCCATCCATACCTGTTACAAACAGATCATCTACATACAGTAGAAGCATCACTGGGTTGCCATCTTCAACCTTGTAGTAAAGGTTTGAATCTGCTTTACTCTTGGTAAATCCCAAACTGGATAGAAAGCTGTCAATTCTGCCATACCATGTCTTGGGTGCCTGTTTCAAACCGTATAGGGATTTCTTCAATCTACACATATGAGACTCCCTGTCATGTGTCTCAAAACCGAGTGGTTGTTCCACATACACTTCCTCTTCCACTACACCATTCAAGAAAGTAGTATTGACATCCATTTGGTCTATCTTCCATTTCATCACTGAAGCTAGAGCATGTACTGATCTGATGGAAGTGTATTTGGCTACAGGTGCAAAAATTTCTTCATAATCTATTCCTTCTTTCTAGGAGAAACCACGAGCAACAAATCTTGCTTTATATTTTTCAATGCTACCATCTGCAGCATGATTGATCTTGTAGATCGATTTGGAAGTTACAACTGACTTCCCTTCTAGTCTTGGGACAACATCCCAAACATCATTCTTCATGATCGATTGATACTCTTCGATCATAGCATTCTTCCATTCTTTCCGTTCTGTCCCTTTTTCATAATTGAAAGGTTCTTTATCGATAAAATCACATAATAAAGCTATGTATCCAGAGCAGGATCTAGTCCTCTTTATTTCTCTGTGATTCTCTTCTAGAGCCCCATATCTTTCCACACCTTAGATATCTTCTCATACCCAAGCAGGTTTCCTCTTATGAGAATTCTTCTCCTAAGGTGGATCTACATGTTCTTGTGGTTCCTCAAATTCTCAATCTTCTTCTTGAACTTCTTCATTCATGGTTGTGTCTTGAATTCTGGTTTCTTTTTCCTCTTCAGGAACTTAAGAAAGTTTTTTTCTACATTTGTTGTAAGCTGTGTCTTCATCAAATATCACATCCTTGCTGATGTTGATCTTCTTGAATCCTGGGAAGTATATTCTGTAAGCCTTATAGCTTTCAGAGTATCCCACAAATATACCATTTTTTCTTGAAGGGTCTAATTTTGTCTTCTTCTCTTTTGGAATGTGTCTATACACTGGACAACCGAATATTCTGAGATGTCTGACTTCTGGTTCTTGCCAGAAAATAATTCTCCAAGCGTCTTGTTCTCAAGTACTCTATGTGGAGTACGGTTCTGTACATACACTGCTGTTCTAGTAGCTTCAGCCCATAGATGCATAGGAAAATATTGATCATGAAGCATTGCTATTACAACTTCCATGATAGTTCTATTCTTCCTTTCTACAATCCCATTCTATTGTGGATTATATGGAGTGGACAACTTCCTCTTAATCCCCAAGTCTTTGCATAACTCTTTGAATTCATTTGATGTGAATTCTCCGCCATTATCTGATCGAAAATTCTTGATCTTATTTTCAGTGTGGTTCTTGATCAAGACTTTGAATACCTTGAACTTGTTTAATACTTCATCTTTGTTCTGCATGAAGTAAATCCATGTCCTCCTAGAAAAGTCATAAATAAAAGAAACATAGTATACATACCCACTTAGTGAACTTGATGACATTGGACCGCATACATCGCAGTGGATGATTTCCAAGATTCCTTTTTCTTTGCTCTCGCTACTTGGAAATGTCTTCTTTGTGTTCTTTCCTTTTGCACATCCTTTGCAGACCCCATCATGTTTTGCTTGAATTTATGGAATACCTTCAACAGCTTTGCTTGCAAGTGGTAGTGCTTTGTAATGCACATGTGCAAGCCTTCTATGCCAAAGTTCATTTGGATCTACTGTGTCATGGACCAAGGCTTGTTCTGGATGGCCCTTCAATTTGTACAATCCTCCTTCTTGTTCCCCAATCACTACTGCATCATCAATGGTCTTTCCCGTTGGCCACATGATGACTTGACCATATATAAATGCAACCCTCATTCCTTTTGCATCTAATGCAAATATGGAGAGGAGGTTCTTCTTTAGTCCTGGTACAAATAATACTTCCTTCATTGCCATAGACTTTCCACAGTCTAGCTTATAGAAGGATTCCCCACTACCTTTTATTAGATACTGGTAGTCATCTCCGAGCTTCACCTTGTGAAGTGATTCATGTTCTGATAGTTTTACAAAGGATTCCTTGAATCCTGTCATATGCTTGGAAGCCCCACTGTCTATAATCCAATCATTGCTTCCATGAGTAATGTTTCCCATGAGAGTGGAAATCAAGACATATTCTTCATCACTAGAAGAATCTTCACTTTCATATCTGGTTCTCTTTGTGGAAGGTTTATCATCCTTTGTAGCATGAGCATGATGTCTTCTCCTATTTCCCTTCTTCTTATGAGAGTTAATATTGTTTCTAGGACAGTCTTTGGCAAACTTTCCTTTGTCATCACATGTATAGCATCTTAATTTAGATAAGTCCTTTCTAATGTTATCTTTATGGTGAAAGGTCTTACCTCTAGAGTGATGAGAGTTTCTTCTGCTTTTCTTGAAGTGAACTGTGAGAGCTTGATCTTCACTTCCCATATTCTCTTCTCGAGCTGCTATCTGAGCTTCTTCTTGAGAGCATTCTTCCCATAGTCTACTAAGCTTGACTAACTTCTTTCTGGAACAGATTTCTTGAATAAAGGAGTCCCATGATCTAGGGATACCATTTAAGGTGGTCATTACAATCTCTGCATTTTCCACTTCTTCATCTACTGCTTCCAGCTATTCCTTGATCTAAGAGACCATTGTAAAGTAAGACTGGATGGTAACTGCATTCTAGATCTTTACATTCTTCAGCCGGTTTCTCAAAGTCATCTTCTGGTTTATGTTTGTCCCTTCAAACAATTTGGCTAGGGAATCAAACATAGATTTAGGTGTCTTTAGAGAGGACACCTGTGGTATGAGGTGATACTTGATTGAATCAGCAATGATCCTCTTTTCCATAACCATCTTCTTTTTGTGTAAGGCATTAGCCTCATCTCCCTTTGGAACTGGAACCTCCTCATTGATATAGGAGTCCAACTCATTTTCTTCCAGGACCAGGGAGATCCTATACTTCTAGGCTTGGAAGTTATCAGCTCCCTAAAGCTTTTCATCAAGCTTGGTATGATGAGACATCTTAACTAAGAACCTAAAATGGAAATACAAAAGATTTATATCTTACCTTTCAAGATGTCAGATCTATATTTGGAGCTGAAATTCTGTAGTGTTGGTTCAGGAGTAGATTAGGGTTTTTCTTTTCTGGAGTTCTATCCAACCAAATGCCTTGATCTTGATTCCTAACTTCTATTTTGGGGAGGAGATCAATCCAGGCCTGGGCTCACTAAAAAATTCCACTTCTGTGGAAATCCCTAATTTTCGGCAGCAATGTCGGGTCCAAAACTAAAAAACCTCACAATTGGATTCTGATTCGACAGAAAGATGTGCCAGAGGGAGGAGAGTTATTTCAACCTTCTTTTGCTGAAAATCTATCGAGAGAGATCCACAAAGTAGGAAGCCCTAGTTCTCGCAGCTGCATAGTGTCTTCTTCTCAGGTTAGCTCTGATACCATGTTAGATTTTTAACATTAAGCTAGCATTATATTAGGATCTTTAACAAAGAGAATAACAAGCACATCAATCAAACACAAGAGACAGTGAACACGATTTTTTTCCTCGAGGAAACCATAAATGGCAAAAACCCCACAACTTCCTCAGAGATAGAATCAACACCAAAAGTAAAACCCCAAAACAGTAAGATGATATCCCGATAGCAGTAACCTCTTTCTTCCTTGCCACAGTGTCTTCTTCTTACTCAGCTATGCGCTACGACTGAGTGTGAGTGAGTGTGTGATAAATAGAGAGTATAGCTCTCTATTTATACTAATTCCTAACTTGACTAAACCCAACTATGGCTGACTTCACTAGGTCAATCTAATAACCCTAGTGCCCCGAAACTGTGGAGACTTTAACCCTTGATCAATAGGAGGATTACCCACAATGACTTGACATGACTTATTTACATTATAGAACCTCTTGATAGCAACATCGAGGCATGACATGACTCAAGTACATCCCAAAATAAACATCAGGTTATAATACATAAGAAATACAAGTGAATACATTCCGAAGTTACAATTACATCAACAGTATTTTCCCGTAAGGATATTCCTTTGAATTTCCTTGTTGGTAAGAATTAGTGTTTTTGAACTTTCAGGGATGGAAACCTTTCTTTCTCTGCTCCTTCTTGTTCTTCTTCATATCCTTCCAATTCTTCTGATATGGGGCCTTGCTCTTATTTTTTTCATATAAGTGTTTTTCCTTCCATATGGCATCCTTAAGGTTCTTTGGTCTATCATAAAAGATTTTATATTTGGGGGCTTGATTCTTTATCCTTTCTTTACTTCTCCATCAAAATTTGGGGGCTTGATTCTTCTCAACTCTCCTACTAATTCATTCTGGGTAAACCTCCTCTTCTTGTATCTCACTCAAGATCTTTCAAGACTACTCTATGTACTACTTGATGCATACCCCTTCTTTCTATCTGAGTGATAAGGTCTATTTGAATATGATCTAGACCTCACATAACCTCTTTTATGAATCTTTTCACTGAAACTTTGGATGGTCTTCAATGATTTTAGATCATTAATAATGTGCTCTTAGATATGGATTATTATTTCATTATCCTCTCTACACTTCCTCACTGATTCCTCCAACCTCAACGGTTCACTGCTCCTCTTATCTCTGATTGACCTTCAAGACTATATGGTCTCCTTCCTTCCTCAAGTTCCATCCCCAATCTCTGACTTCATACTGTTAAACTTTTACTTTTTGAACACTTAGTCTTCAGAGGTTTGATTAAAATATCAGTTGTAGTAGTCACACCGCTTGCTCAATGAATTACTGGGAACTATAATCTGTTCATTATTTGTCTTTTAAAAAAAAAATAGTTAGTAAACTACGCATTAGTATAAGTTCATTATCATTAAAAAAAATACTTTTCTTCTTGTTTATAAAGTAACTCGCCAACATTTCTAAGTTACAATCTACCTAGTTGGACAAGGGGGGGAAGAAATCCTTCCAAGATTTCTCCTTACTAGATGAACTTCAGGTCCATAACCATCCCAATCTAAAAATTTAATTAACTAAATCACATGTGAAATTATATTAAGGTGCATGCATCCAAGTTATCTAATGCAAATGCATTCTTACAAGGTGACTTCAAACTTTGCAGAAGGACTAACAGCCACAGTGTTGAAACCTTAAGCTCTGATATAGATATAGATAAATTAAGAATAACTTAAGTTTTAAAACAACGGATATAGATAAATTAATATTCATCTTACTAACCATTCACCAAATAAATTAAAACTTTAAATTCTAGAGATTGAATTATAACTAAAGTTGTGACACTTAATTATTTAATTACACCATTTAATTAAATAATTAATTGCAACACTCAATTAATAATTTCCTAAGTGCAAGATAAAGTTTGTAATTGAAACAACAACATCAATAATACATGATAAACATCATATTCGATGTGAAAATCGACTGCAAGTTCATCCCACAAAATCAGCTCCCCATGACATTCCCCTATAGTCATCTCTCACTAATAAAAATCAGATCGTATGGCTTCCACCCTCCATCCATTGATTTCTTTTACATCTATAATGCATAACTCATCATCATATCTAAAAATAAGAACAAATATGCAAACAAATGATTTACAATGAAATGATATGTGCGTTCATCTTGGCACATGAAAATTGTTGGACCAAAACAAACAAATCTTGGTCATCCTAAAATATTTTTCAATGAAACGAAAGGTGATGTTCACTAGAAACGTTGCTCCAGCCACAATGGAATACCTCTCACAACACAAAAATGATCATATGGTCTAAACATATCATATGGTTTCTCCCCTCCTAATACAATAGAGCCAAAATTACATTTTTTGATTAAGAGGAGGAAAAATAGAAAAAAGGCAACAAGAAGAGAAAATTGATTCCATATTATATGAGATTTATCCTTCCTCCATGCATATCCTAACATTCAATACACGAACACTCAAAAAACCAATCATCCAGCATTACACATATACCAAATAAAATAATGTAATGAAAACATAACATAACATAAATACTTATCTCAAAATATGGGAAACTAGCTACAGCAGGAAAACTTTCCTCCTATCCGTAGACACCATCAAGCCTTCCTCACTTGAACAGGTCACTCTATAGCTGAGACCATGGATCCATGGGTAGAGTTTTACTTAGTCTCACTACTCTCTGAACTATCTGTTTCGAGAAACACAATGCTTGCCACTACTACTTCCATGCCCGTCTCCACTGCCTATGGGATGTGACCTAGCTCGTTGTTCCCATTTCCTAGCTTTTTGTGTGAGAACCTGGACTAGTAGAGTGATATAATTGAAGAAAAGGGTAAAAATAGACTCAATCTAAATCTCAAAACACTCTCAATAATATCAACATTCCAACACAGTTAGATAGCATAAGTCACATGGTCCAAGGCTCAAGATTAACTTCAACAAGGAGATGGCATATGAATTTATAGCATAAGGAGGACAACTCTAGCCCAAAGGGATCAACCCAAATTAGACATAGGTAATGTTTAAGCTTCATCATGGAGAATTAAATTGAATTAGTGTAGTGGTGGCTTAGTCAAAATATTCCCTTTCCCGAATTAGCACCATGAGGAGGATTTACCCAAAAACTAAGTAGAACCATGAAGAGCACATGGAGGCACACTAATTCATAAAGGGGGTTGAAAAACATAAAGGAGGTCTAAATAGGTGATTGATGGCATCCAATAGGTTCATAAACATCATGGAAGAACAAAATTAGGATCATCAATGCATGGTGTAAGAGTGGAGGCTAGAAAATAGCTTACATCCCCTAAAAACTAGGAAAAGGGCTGATAAATCACCATAAACACATAAATGTGAGGGAATATCTTCCCAAGGAGGGTTCCCTAGGAAAGAGGGACCCACTAAGGTGTGCACAATATGCAATATTAACTCCATAGTCCATAATTATTGAGAATAGGGTTCGTTGTACAAGGTTTGGGTGACCAACAATATTAAGCTCACCTAGGTGAAAATATGAATTGGGATGGACAAATTTAAGTCAAAAAGAAGTTATAAGGTGCTAGGAATGTCCCCATTCCCCCTCACTTTGTGGAATCCATGGTCCCCCATACTCGTTTAGTTTCCTTTGTTGAGCCAGTTGTTTATTTAATCAATCATTAACAACATTCAAAGAGAGCATAGATGCTTGTAATAACATTAACATTAATAATAGTGCCAAAGTCCAAAGTCATGTTATCAAACATTAATAATAAGTCCTTAATAAAATTAATCATGAAAAGGATCATAATTCCACAATCATATAAAATATCATCAGTCCATAATGCAAAAGAACATAAGCCACATGAAGGATCATAAGTCTTGGGCTTAACAATTGGGGTATTGCAGTATTGCTAGTCCATCTCTATGTAACTCCCTAATCAAATTTTCTCTCATGGATCCATGGGGCATGCATAAACGATGCCATTTAAACAAATATGCTCCTAAACAAAGTAATACAAATATGGTGTCTTTTCAATTCTCTGTGGTTCTATCAATTCCTTCCATGCGTCTTGAAAGTCTTTGTCAATGTTAGATATTGTTTCCACCCACTCTAGTCCTCTTATGTGAATAGTCGATGTGTTCAACAATGCAACCCTTCGACTTAACACATCGACAACCTTGTTCATCTTTCCCAAATTATGATCTATCACAAATGTATAACTCTCTAGGGATTTTACCCATTTCATATTCCTTTTATTCAGTTTGGTTTGTGTTCAAATACCTCAGAGCCTGGTGGTCGATGTACAACATAAACTCCTTTAAAAATAGATAGTGTCTCCATTTCTTCAATTCCTTAACAATGGCATAAAACTCATGGTCATAGACTGATTATTTCCACTTGGATTCATCCAATTTCTCACTGGAGAACGTGATCGTTTATCCTTCTTGGCTTAACAACTCTCCAATCGCCACTCCACTCGCATCAGAATTGACTTGTAATACTTTTTCAAAGTCAAGGAGAGCTAGTACCGGTCTCTTCATTACCTTTTTCTTCATCTTCTCAAAATCTTATCGAGTTTCCTATGTCCACTTGAATTCACCCTTCTTCATGCACATCATTAACAGTGCACATATCCGACTAAAATCCTTAATGAAATTATGATAGAAACTAGCAAGTCCATGGAAGCTTCTAACCTATTGGCATTAGTCGACTCTGGCCATTCTGGTATAACCTTGATTTTATCTAGGTCCATTAAAAACCCTTGTTGAGAAATTATAAACCCCAAATATGTTAACTCTTCTTTCATGAAAGAGCACTTTTTCAATTTCAAGAGAAAATTTTCCTCCTGCACTCGCTGCAATACTTGTCAAATGTGTGTCAAATGTTCCTCCTTGTTCCTACTAAATATTAGTGTATCATCAAGATATACTATAACAAATTTTCCCAAAATGGATTTAGCGCATCGTTCATTAGTCTCATGAGCATACTGGGTGCATTCATAAGTCCAAATGGCATAACCAACCATTCATACAACCCCTCTTTTGTCTTGAAAGTTGTCTTCCATTCATCACCTTCTTGAATCTTGATTTAATAATAGCCACTTTTCAAATCAACCTTGGTGAAGTATCTATCTCCACTCAATAACTCAACCAGGTTGCCCATCCTTGGTAGTGGAAACCTGTACTTAATAGTAGTCTTGTTTATGGCCCTTAAATGGTGAAAATCCTCCACTCTCCTCCTTTATTTGATGCTAGTATAGATGATACTACACACAAACCCAAACTTTCTCTGATAAATCCTCTTTCCAACAACTTCTAGACTTGTCGATTAATAACAACATTTTCCTTCTGCGTCATCTAGTGTTGATCCTTATTTGGTAGACTCAAAACCATAATTAATTTGATATGGTTTGTTATAATCCTCTTCGGTGCCAGTCTCATTAGTAGGTCATTGACCAATATGTCTCATAATTCCTTTAACAACTTTCTGACTTCTGTTGGGATATATTCCCTTGGTTGCTACATCCTAAGTCCCTTCAAAACGATGGCAAAGAAACATCCTTGCTTCTTCTCTTCTTCCAATAATTCTTTAGTCAAGCACATTAGGACTCTTTTCTCCCAATAATTGTTTCGACTTTTCTCGTCATTCTCACTCTCTTGTAGTGGAACCAAATTTTGTCAAACACCATCCTTCCACAATGTAACTTTATTGGCATGAACGTTGTAAATCATATTCCATTTAGAATTCCATGTTCAATCTAACAACAGATGACAAGCATCAATTGGAATAACATCACATAACACATTGTCATCTAATTGTATTATCTTAAAGTTAATCAGAAATTGTTTGGTCACCATCACATGGTTCCCTTTTTGCAACCACAATGCCCTATATGGTCTCGGGTGTGACCGACACTTCAGTCACAATTTTTCAATGACTTATATCGAGGCCAAAATATCTGTACTTCCTTCAACTACTATTATCAAACAACATATGTAGGTGATTTTCACCTTTATTCGAAAAATACATTTCTGCTGCACCGGTTCATGCTCCTCCTGTTGGGTCGACTAAAACAATGTCTGTCTAGTCATGAGATGTCGACCTCCTTCTGCCTTTTCCCCATATCCACTGCTTTCAACCATCGAACTTGTCTTTGCACCAAATTTATTTTCAACTTGTCGTTTTGTATCTGACTAGTTCTTAATGTACAGATTCTCTGGGAATTCACATGCCCTATGTCTGGCCTCACAACACTTTTAGAAGACTACAACTGGTATATTGGTCCCCCTTTCATCGGTAGCTCACCTTTGACCATATGAACTTTTACTCGAGTCTCTCTACCCTCTCGCCTATAGTTTGACATGATTTTCTTAGTTAAACTTTCCTCTCTTCATTGGTTTTCTTTGATGACTTCCCTTTTTGTTCCAATGCTCTGTCCCTTGGTAGGAATAGTCCTTCCACCCCTAATAGTTATTTTTTCTCTCACTATAATGGGTTTTCTCATCAACGTTTCTTCGGCCTTTAACGCTAGTTGGTATGCTTCCCTAACCTTCCTAAACCTTGACAAGATGATATTGTCCTTAATAGCATATTTCAACCCATTTACATATCTTGCCACCACGTCCTCTCCTTCATTGGTATGCCTTGACCAAATCGATAGTATATAAAATTCTTCTGTGATCTCCTTCACAGTCATCTCCTTCTGTCACAAGTTCTATAGCTTCCTATACAAGAAAATCATATAGTTGGAAGGAAAAAAATTGTATTTTAACTTGGTGACCATTCTATCCTTAGTATTTATCCTTTGTTTTCCCTTCTTCACTTGGTTGTTTTGCACATTGTCCCACCATAATGAGTTGTGGACTTTCAATTTTAGGAAATCAATCTTTACCCTTTTGGGGTCTTCTATATATTCCATGTCAAAGTGGTTCTCCATCTCTTTGACCCAATCTATCAATTCCTCTAGGTTCAAGCTCCCTGACTAGGTAGGCATATCTATCTTAGCCTTACCTCTAATATCTGATAGAGACTTTAACATTCTATCCTCTGGATCATATAAATTCTATTCTTCTTATTGAGCCTCTCTATCTTCAAATTCCTCATCATTGTGATCAAGGGTTTCTGCAATGTGTCCCCGCCATTCTGCCTCCTTCGCGGCTGCTAAATCATTATTCATCATCCACATCATTTGAATGCATTCTTCAAATTTTTCATGGTCGATAGTGACCAATGTGCCTCATCGCTTCCTTCTACCATGAACATTAATTCCTATATGAGCCATTTCCCTGCTAAGAAATCAAGTCGCCACTTTCACAACTCTACCCAACCACACTTGGATTTGGTTCACACATCCAATAAAAACTAGAACTCCTTTCTCCTTTGTGCGGGATAACTTTCCTACTCTGATACCAACTGATGCAGGTTCGACTAGGGTGACTGGTTTCATATCAAAGCATGCAACGAGAACTAAAGTGAACACCCACACAACAAAATAACACAGTGAAATGCAAGGGATTATGGCTTCTATTAATCTCAAAGTTGAAATTTACATAAGCAATCACATTCAAAGTCAATGTGTTGTTACTTAGTCGAAGCAACTCTTACACACAATATTCATAGTAATTTTATTATACATCAGAAAGCATCCCCTTTCTATCATGAAGTATTCTATTTATAGCCTTCATGGTTCGGTCAAATATTCTTCTAGAAGATCCTAGACAATTCTAGGTAGTTTGCATCTTCCTTGGGTATTCCCTGCAATTGCTTCATCTCCTTGCGTCACCTGGCCTACTTCAACTACCTTCATAACTGCCCATTTATTCCTATAACTACTCCTGCATGTGTTGTAATTCTTAGACTAATTGGTTTATGTCACCCATCGATTGTCAAATGAATATATTGTTGTTTTGATTGTCTTAACCAAATATCTCTCTGTCGACTTAAACATTCAACTTATTTCTTTCTCTGTATTCGACTATGAACTCTTGTTTTTTTAGGGGTCATTGACTCATCCCCTAGTCATATTTAGTCAACTTTCAATATCGATTACATGTCAGGAGTTGGGATGCCCCTACATCAGTAATACTATATCTAAAGGAATTTTAGATTTTGTACACTCTGATGTATGTGGTCGCATTTCATCCCCGTCCCTGAGTGGATACTTTTATTATGTATTGCTTATTAATATTATGTATTGTTTATGTTATAACAAAATATTGTCACCATCATGTGATAAGACCTTTGACATACCTACTTGCCCTGAATCTCAGCTTCTGGAGTGAAGACTAAATGGTTTCTTATCAGTCTATCATACAAATTCCTAGCACCACTCATCCTCCCTTATCTAGGAGAAGTACCGCTGCTCACAATGCTTTTCATCGGTTGTCCACAAGCGGTGCCACCAATTGTTACCTTTGGTCCATAGGCGGTTATTAGCAGAACTGATCTGTCATAGAAGGCGAAGCGCAGTACCCTGGGTAAAAAGAGAAAAAGAGAATTTTCTCGAGGCTTCTAGATGATAAGCCTTGAGATATCCCTTATCCCTACTACTGTGGGTTGGTTGAGCTCAAAATCCCTCATCCTAGGATCTTAGAGGCCACCTCACCCACTAATTTCTCAACCATCTCTATCCATCTAGCCCTATAAATATGAGCCCATAGCCATGGTTGAGGAGAGAACATTTGAAGGTATTGTTATGCTGTTGGACTGATTCTTGGCCCAAGATCATTTGGAGAGAGGATAGAGAGCTAGAGTCGAAGCTTTTGGGGATGAAGAGCTGGTTTCATGGATATGCATGTCAACACTAAGGCTTGGTTGTAAACTTCTTCATATTTCTAATGCAAGTTGATTTTCTGTCCCATATATATTGTTGATTTTTGATTTCATATATATATTGCTAGATTCCTTAGTCACTAGCATAGATTAGTAGATCATATTCTGGTTGCTTTGATCTGTTTCATGTTGATCTCTTTTGCAGGTACATAGGTGAACTATCAAAGCCTTGTATTCCAGATATCTACAGCATCTAGGGAGAGTTATCAACCTTTGTGATCTATTTGTTCTAGATCTGAACCATTCAGACCAGCGGAACACCTTGCTATCCGCAAGAGGTGAAATATTTCAATCAAATATTTCAATCAACAAATCTGGCGACTCCACTGGGGAGTAGTTGTATTCAATCGTTCTGATCATCCTCAGTCTGCAACTCTTGTCCGAATCCAGGATCCATTTTCTTCAACTCTTTACAGTCAGATCTACTTTCTCATTTGTATTATTTGGGTTTGAAATTTCTAGATCTGTTCAGATCTAAGTTATTTCAGTTTTTTATGCTCTGTTACCATATTCAATTCAACAGTATTCACCTTGATCTAGACTGTTTTTTATCTGATCCATTGTTCTCTTTTTGTTTTGGCCATCTACATGGAACCGCGACAATGCCTTGTGTGAGGAGAATTGCCACCACCTGAACACAGTGGACAGTAAGCAGTGCCACCGCCTGTATCTGGTTAGCGAGGAGCGGTGCTGCTTTGGAAATGCTCTTACAACACCTATGAAGCATGGTACCAGGTAGGCATTAGTCCAAAACTCTTTTTCCCCTTTTTTCTTTATAAAAATTTGGAATTTTGATTGCTTTCAGTTCTATTATCAGGCTTGTGTTATTGAATCTGATGTGTGTGGCTTGCAGCTTTGATGGTTCAAGATTTATTTTGAGTGGAATTTCAAAAATTTGTTTAGTCTTTTTTATTGTTCATCTATTTCTTGCTTATTGGTTGTGTTTAAAGAAGGATTTCTTGTTTTCTGAAAGTTAGGGTGTTCATTGAACTCTCTTTTTGTTGCATATACTAAAAGAAGAACATTAGATTAGCTTCTAGATTTCATTTCTTGCTTGCATAGTAAACTTCTTTTTCTTCCCTTCAAAAAAGGAAAGTTTTGCTTGAGGTTAGGATATCATCTTTGAGCGTTGGATTTGGGTTTTCTGATTGGCTTCATAAGCTTTCAGGACCTTTATGATCTTTTGTCTCTCATGCATATATGACTATCTCGATCAAAATAAAATAAAAAATGGTAGTTTTAAGTTAGATTTGCTTATGTTTTTAAGAAATTTGAAAAGTTAGAGTTTATTGGCATATAGGTGTGCTTGGTGTTGTTCTTTTAGGAAAAGAGATTCTCACCCTTCCCATTTTCTTTTGGAAAGAAGAATTTGGTTTGTAGAATTATTTTCTTGTCTTTGAGTTGATGTTCATGACTGTTGATTGGAATGATTTTTTGGTTTTGAAACAAAATGAAAAACACTCTCTTCCCTCCCGTAAGTAGGCATATTGAACGGTAAAGTGAACATTTGCACAAGCATACTGCATGGTTTTACTTTTCTGTCAGAACATCATGCATTCACCTAACCGTACAAGTTAAAATCAATGGTAGTTGTAGGTTAAAATTTACATAGTAACTTGAGTGATAGCTTAGAGACGTGTTTGGGCGTCATAAAATGTAGGAGCTGTTGTTATTTGTCAGCATTACATTCCGGGACTCGCGCAGTTCTTCCACATACCATCGGTATATCGAACAGCCTTTCACGTACCCTTGAGGTATATAGAAAGGTACTTCACGTACTCGATTGTATATCAGAAGGCTCCTTGTGTACGGTTATGCATTAGACAACACTACTACCAATTCGAGCTCCCACGTACCTTGAGTATATCGGGAGACCCCACTAGGGTACCTTATCTATCTGAGAAAAGCCCTTTGGTCATCTTGTTTGGATCCATACACCGAAAATAGCATTCGGGGAGATTACTATGCACGTACTCTTGAGGTATATTGCGAGTGGCACCGGCTTGACAATCCTAGTGAGAGACCTGACTTTTGAACTCCTCCTGTCATTTTAAGTCTTCTTTTTTTAACCTATAGTATGAGTAGGGAAGTATTTTTGTGTGTTTTTTCTAGATTTTTAGACCCTAGGTTAGATAAGAACTATACACACTGGATGAATTAAGACAGTCCAGGAGAGTACGGGGATTGTCACCTGATTTTACTTCTGTTTCAGAAGGAAATCCAATGGAATCTATTGACCAAGGAGCTGCTACCACCTCCCAAGTGGGAGATCATGTGGTGGCAGAAAGTGGAGTACCATATTCTTCACACTCACCTCCGTTGGTCCAATAGCCTTCCCGTGAGGGTTCATCGCTCCATCCTCCCGTGGAAGATCATGTTGATGATACTCATCCGAACTTTGGCCCTAATGCTCCTTTTTGGGAGACACATATCGAACAGGCCATTACCTCATTTGGCACCTGTGTAAGTTCTCCTGAAAGTGAAGAAGAACGCAGGAAATACTGTGTTGTTATCCTCTGTGCACAGGAGGTAGAAAAGCAGATTGACAACCTATTACTCCCTTCACTAGTTCATTATGCATTCCTTACTATGGGATATCGTTCACTAGCCGATTCTATGAGACCCATTGAACCGATTATAGATCGTCCATTAACAGCCCACAACCTAGGTCAAATTTCAAACCCTCTCACCTCTTATGTTATGTCTGATCCAAATCCACCCAGATCTTTTGCATATGGGGCCCAACCTTTAATTCCTGTGTCTTCAGTACCTTTGAATGCTGGGGGGCAACCCCCGACATGACCTATGTTATCTGATCCTGGAGTTGTACCTAGTCAAGAGCAAACCTCTAACATAGAAACATCTACAGTTTTTGTCCCTCCCACCCACACTAATGTGGTAAATCCCCCATCTAGTTCAGGTCAACCTTTGGGGGCACAACCTGTTGCCATTCAGTCTTCTAATGGTTATGGTTATCCAATACCTGTAGGTAATCATCCATCTAATCCTACTGGAATTCCATTCCCTAGCAACACTTTTATGCCATGGGGGAAACCCAACTGGTCTTACATGCCAGCCATGGGAGGGATACCCATACATACTACGGGAGGTACGGGAGGACCACCTTATGGAGTTCCTCCCCCTAGGGGACCTAATGGTCCTGGAGGGCCTGGCGTTCCTCCTCATGGTCCTGGTGGTCCTAGTGGTCCTGGGGGACCTAGTGGCTTTCCTCCTTATGGATCTGGAGGGTCTGGTGGCCCTCCACCTAGTGGTTTTGGTGGCTCCAGAGGTTTTCCACCTCCTAGAGGTTCTGAAGGGTCTGGTGGTCCACCTCCTAGTGGTTCTGGTGGTCCTGGTGGTCCCGGTGGTCCTGGCGGTCCCGGTGGTCCTGGCGGTCCCGGTGGTCCTGGCGGTCCCGATGGCTCTGGCGATCCTCCTCCTGGAGGCCTTAGTGGTCCTAGTGATCCTAATTCCAAAAATCAACCCCCCATGGGGAGATTTCTCAGTACTTCTTCCTCACAGCAACCTGGTTTTCAGTCAACCTATGGCCCTACTGGTAATTTCATGCCATATCAATATTACCAATATGTGTGGCCCAATAGATGGTTACCTTTCCTTGCAACTTTGGACTTGCCTGATTTGTCCAAGTTGATTAATGATCCCATTCAACACAATCCCTCATGGTCTCCCATTCCGGTAAAGTTACCATAGGACATTCCAAAATTCAATGGGAAGCAGGGTGAAGATCCGCAAAACCATGTTATGACTTTTCATTTGTGGTGTTCCTCGAACTCCCTCATGAATGATTCCGTTTGGTTACGACTCTTTCAATGAACTTTGACCGATACGGCCATGAAGTGGTATATTGAACTCCCACAACATTCATTTGTGGATTTTGGCTCGTTGGCAACTGTATTTCTTACGCACTTTCAGCTCCCTATTCGTTATGAAACAGGAACTAATATTTTAACTTCTTTGCGACAGAACACCTCCACCCACATTTCTGACCATATTCATTAGTGGAGAAGGCAGAGAAGACTTATTAAGGCCCCTATTCTGGATCAGTTGTTAGCTGATTGGTTTACTAAGTCCTTGTTGCCTCCTATTTCCCGAGATGTGGCCATGGGTGGTGGCATTACCGAAGAGCAGGCTATTAGTCAGGCTCAGTACCTAGAATTGGTTTATTCCTAGTCCGGGACTCTTTATGACCTGATTCCTCAAGATCCTCACCCCAGCACTGACCCTACCAAGCCATCAGCAGAAGTACCTATTAACGAGATTGTTGGTTCAATCCAATCCCCATCCACAGTGAAACCTGCCAAGCAAACCCAACCTACTAGTCCTTCAACTCCCAAGGTTTCTTCCGAGGTCAATTCTATTCAAAGTACTCAAACCTTGGGTAATAAAAAGAAAGGTAAAAATTGAAATAAAAAAACTGGAAACTAGCAGGAGGCCCCACAATCAACCCATAATGACAACAACATAGGGAAAAGGAAGGCTAAATACCCTTGTATGTTATGTGTTGGTGACCACTTCTCCAAGGAGTGTCCCTATCGGGACGAAATTTGCCAGTTTTTGAAGTCTAATCCTACACCTATAGTACTTACAGATCCTTTCCCCTCTTAACAACAGCTGGTAGACCACATGTCGAACCAGGGTAACTCTAGTTCATCAGAGGAATTTCATATGATGTCCTCATATACCATCCATCTGCAAACATGAAGCCAGAATTATGGTAAACCCACAGATAAGCAAGAAGATCAATCTTCTTCAGGGAAATCGCCCTCCACTAGTTCTCTGAAATCCTCGTCTACTGTTCCCTTGTCTATCGAGAAGCCTACTCTTGACATGATTTTGCGCCCACCCAAGCGTACTCTTTGGAAGGTTGTCTTTAATCCCAATACCTAAGCTGCTCAATTCTATAATGTGGTTGAAGATCTCGCTCAGGCACCTTGTGCGATGTCTACCCTAGAAGTACTCCAAAGTTTCCCTACACAGCGCAAGAACTTGTTGACTGCTTTACAAGCTGTAGACCCGGATAACACTAACTTGATTCACTTCAATTTTTAGAACTATAAACCTAGATTACCACATAAACTTGCTTTTCAGATCATTATGAAAGTAGTGTGAAAGAAAGTCTTTCGAATGGTACTAGATGAAGGAGCTTCGACCTCAGTGTTATCTCTGACTTGTTGGAAAGCTCTTGGCTCTCCCAAGCTTGTTACATCACCTATGACCCTTAAAGACTTTGATGGATGGGGTTTCCAACCCCATGGCCTCATATCAGCCCTCACAGTTGAGTTGGGGGGAAAAACCATTTCCATCCAAGTAGAAGTAGTAGATGCCCCTTTAGATTATAACCTCCTTTTAGGAAGGAATTGGTTTTATGCCATGAATGTTGTTGCTTCAACAATATTTCGAACGGTCCAATTCCTACATCTTGGGAGAATTGTTACTATTGTCCAGCTTGATTTCTATATGCCAGATGTTACTACCTCCATGGCCAATAACATCCCCATGTTAGGTCATTCCCCTCCTCCTTACCAATCAAATGGGGTAGGTATGTTGAAGGATTCATCCCTTATGGGGATTTTTCCCTCTACTCCTCCTAGCATGGATACCGCAACAATACATATGATCACTCAATTTGATATTGAACCCCTGAGCACAAATGTTGTTGAGTCCACCTTGTTGATTCTACACGAAGCTATGTATGACACCATTCAAACTTGCTCCGATGATCACACTAATGACATTCATTTAGTGGCTTTGGATCCTTACCATTTACTGTACTGGTTAGAACCTTCTCTTCCAGTTCTAGACTATCTCTCTGTGATTTTTCCTTCCGACGAGTCCATTATAGAGATCACGAACATGGATGAGCCCATTTGGGAGGATCACCATCACAGATCCATGTTCCTCCCCAATACTAGTTTGGGCAACTATGATTTTGCATCCCTATTTCCTACTGATATTGTCAACGTTCCGCAAAGTCCTATATTGTTGCAAGATACAGATTCTGAAGGAAACCTTTGCAACATTACTCAGACGAACCCAATTGACATATCAGCCAATCCTGATGTTATTTAGGATGTTCATGTTGGGTAGAACTGCTCCATAGACGAATCTGAAGCATGTAAGGCACTTTTTAAGGAATTCTGTGATATTTTTTCCTGGTCCTATGAAGAGATGCTAGGGATCGACCCTTCCATTGTGGTCCATGAGATTAAAACTTATCCCACGGCTAAACCTATCAAGCAGAAACTTAGGCAAGTCCATCCTAGGAAGGCCATAGCTATTAAAGCTGAGATTGAGAAGCTTCTGAAAGCTAGTTTTATTTATCCTGTACCTTTAACGGAATGGGTGTCGAACATTGTCCCTGTCAATAAAAAGTAGGGCACCATTAGAGTCTGTATCGACTTTAGGGATTTAAATAAAGTTTGTCCCAAAGACAACTTTTCTACCCTGCACATCGATCAAATTATCGACAACTGTGCTGGAGGTGTCATCTTTTCATTCATGGATGGCTTCTCTGGCTATAATCAGATTGAGATATTGCCCACCGATCAACATAAGATGGCATTCATTTTCCCATGGGGAAACTTTGCATATAAGAAGTTACCTTTCGGATTGAAAAATGCTGGTGCCACATTCTAGCATGCGATGTCCTATGCGTTTCATGACATTAAACATATTGTTGAACTGTACCTTGATGACCTCCCTGCTCATTCACAGCAACGAGAGGACCATCCCGGTCATCTCAGAGACATATTCCTTAGATGTCGTCATTATAATATACGACTCAATCTGCATAAATGTGGTTTTTGCGTTGAGACCGGACATCTGCTTGGCTTTGTGGTATCCAAAGATCGCATCCAGATCGATCCTTTGAAGATTGTCGCCATCATTAATCTACCAACCCCAACCACCATCCTTGAACTCCAAAGTTTGCAAGGGAAGGCAAAATTTCTCCGTTGTTTCGTGTGCAATTTTGCTAAGAAAATGCACGGTTATATGCGTCTCCTCAAGAAGAACACTCCATTCTTCTAGGATGACTAGGCCCAATGCTCCTTTGATAGTCTTAAGCACACTATGACTCATTCACTCGTGATACACCCCCCGGATTATTCAAAGGATTTTCTCTTGTATATTGCTGCCTCTGCTACTACCATCACCATGGTTTTAGTGCAGGACAGTCTCCACGGTCAGGAGCATGTGATCTATTACACTAGTAAGAATCTTATTGATTCTGAAACCCATTATTCACATGTTTAGAAGCTAGCTTTGGCCACGGTCATTGCTGTGCAAAAATTTTGTCACTACATTCTGCTTTGCACTACCACCGTATTGGCAGACCAAAACCTGATGTACTACATTATGACTCATCAGGTACTTGGGGGCAAGTACTCCCATTGGATCGTCATCCTTTAGGAGTTCGATTTTGAGTTTTCCAAGGCTACATCAAAGAAATCCTTGGTTTTTGTCGAGCTTATATGTGACCTTCCTCTGCTACCATGAAATCTGAGCCCAATAATTCATTTTCGAATGAATTCCTGTTCCTAATTAGCACTACTGATCCTTGGTATGGATATTTGTTCATTTATCTCCAGACCTAGCATTTTCAGCCGCATCTATCTCATGATGATCGTCACCACATTCATCACCACGTGAAATACTACCTTATCTTGCATGATACCTTGTATAGGCATGGGATTGACTCCATTCTCCGGCGATGCCTCACTCATGAGGAGGCTGAACACGTGCTAAATGATTGCCACTCTGGAGCATGTGGCGGTCATTTATCTGGGATGGCTACAGCCCATAAAATCCTTCATCCTGGCTATTTCTAGCCTTCTATCTTTAAAGACTATCATGAGGCTATTAAGAAATGCCCACCATGCCAACATTTTTATCCTAAATAGCACACCCATCCTGCTCCACTTCACTCCATCATTGCCGTTGGCCCTTTTTCCAAATGGGGGATTGACTTCATGCATTGTAATCCTACCTCATCTGGGGGGCATGGTTACATTATCGTAGCCACGGATTATTTTACGAAATGGCCTGAGGCCATGCCTACATATGCAGAAGATGGTAAAACTGCCGCTCTCTTCTTGTTCAATCATATCATAGCTAGATTTGGAGTTCCGCAGTCCATTGTCACTGATCATGAATCCCATTTCCATAATCAAATGATGGAGGAATTGAGTGTCAAGCTAGGTTTTTGCCATGAAAACTCTATGCCATATTATTTGCAAGCTAATGGTCAGGTAGAGGCCATTAACAAGGTTTTGAAAACTATGCTTCATCGGATGGTTGGATATCATAAATCCAATTGGCATCTCATTCTTTTTTCTGTTGTTTGGGCTTATGAGACTTTCATGAAAACAGTTACTGGTTTCATGCCATTCCATCTTGTCTATGGACTTGAAGCTATCTTTCCTATCCAATGTCAAATTCCATATTTACAACTTGCCATTGAACTTCTCCCAGACACTTCCGTAGAGGAAGCGAGATTCTTGTAGTTGAATAACCTTGATGAGACTCGTAGAGATGTTACCTTGGCTAATGAGGCACATAAGAAATGCGTCAAGGTGCAGTATGATAAATCCATCCAGCATCGTGTTTTCAATGAGGGTGACCTAGTTTTGACTTATGACCAGAGATATGACAAGATAGGAAAGGGTAAGTTCGAGTCTATGTGGTATGGACCTTTCGTTATTTCCAAGGTGTTAGAGAAAGGAGCCTATGAGTTGGTAGATTATGATGGAATCCCTTTGGGGAAACCTCACAATGGGTTGTACCTGAAAAGGTACTATGCCTAGGTCTTCTTAGATGGTATCTTGTATATATGTATATTGATTGACTTTCAGTGTGTTTTCAGTATTTTCAAGATGGTTTTGAGTTTTGGTGCCCGCATCTGTTTATACCATGTTTTGGTTATGTAGATGGCTTTCTACAGCTTCGTTGATGGTGCTTTCCACCACACCTTGAATATAGCCTCGGTTGCTTGGGTTCTCTATTCCCCAGCTGAAGATTTGGTCAGTTCAGGAGCGGTTTTCTTAGGTCCCGCTACTAATAACATCGCCGAGTATGAAGTGGTCATCGGTCTTCTGACTGAAGCTACCTCCCAGGATGTCCGTGATCTAATAGTTTTGATGGACTCTCAGCTCACGGTTTGTCATTTAAATCATATCTACACCATTAGGAACTCGGTGCTCCCCCACCTCTTTCGGAGGGTATGTTTGTTAGAAAGATCATTTGGAACCATTACATATAGGCATATCCCTAGGGAACATAATGTAGTTGCTGATTCATTGGCTAATTACATCCTAGATTGGCATATTGCCCATTCATGACATTAATCAAATATGGTACATTGTAAATAAACATTTAAAGACACATAGAACTCATAGAAAATGCATTCATCCATTTGAAACATATAAACATCATGTAAAAGTCTGTATATATATATATGAAAAATGTTACAAAAAATAGGTCCCAAGACCTCATCTGAAGCATGTAGGCTTTCGGGTAAAATCATCATACAAAATCCTAAAGCTATCATCTTTCAGTATACATGTCTCATCCACTAGTGGTGCTCGTGATAGCACATCACTGCTTCAGCCACCCTGCAAAGTAGCTTGCTGAATCGGCCTGGTACTCCTGCCGTAGATCTATGATATCTAGTCGGGAGGTCATCTATGTCAGCATCTGGGATGTCCATAGTCAACCTCTCAAGGTTCTCCCCCAGCTCCTCAGTGATATCTTCACCCTATGGCACGAAGCGAGCCCCAGCTCACCTGTCTAATAGAGATGCTCCTCCAGGCCTCGCTGCTCCAACATCTGCATGAAGACAAGCAGGTATCGTCACTTATCATAAAAAATATAAAACACATAAAACATCAAAACATCTTTCATCTTTAGGGTTTTCTTCCTAGGGAGTCTGATGCAGGAGAATCCTGCTCTCCATCAAAATCCAAGTACTACATGTTTTATCAGGCCTAGAGGGGGTCTTTCGTTTCTAAATTGATGGTCTTCGAACCATCTCATTGTAATTAAACCTATGTAAACTATGTGATTCTAGATGGGTAATGAGACAGTTGAGTGAGTCTCTATGTGAGTGATGAGTCATTGATGAGTCATGTAAATAGAACCCTCAATTAATGATAGTAAGATATAAGATAGGTCTAAGAGTTTGAATTGGTTTGCATGTTGTTGAGAGTATTGAAGATCTAAACCAGAATGGTTCATGAATCCTATTGTATATAAAAATGTAAGCCTACAAGGCATAGACAGATAGAAGAAGAAAAGAGATAGAAGACATAGATAAATAGATAGGGAGGTCAATAAGGTCTGTAGGAGACAAAGGAAATGCCAATTAAATATGTATCAGGCCTAAGGATATAAGAATGCAGGTTCTGAGATAGTTTCTATGTAGAGTTTCAATGTGTGAATGAAAAATCCTATTTTGACATAATCTCTGTGTGAAAATTCAATTATGTCTGAGTGTATGAATTCATGAATCAATTGTTTGTTTAAATCTTTGTTAATGAGTGAGAAGTCTACGTATTAATTAAGGCTTTTGAGAGGGAGAAAGGCATAGATCGATTGATCGATTCTCAGATCAATCAATGAGAGTTAGGTGAAGAATCAATTGAGTATTTCATGAATGAAATGTGTGTGCAGAGTAACCTTGTTGCAGAGTTAGGCATCTACAGGTCGATCACGGTAAGGATTGATGGAAACTGAGGTTTAAGCCTGTGCATACTTGGATGGTCGAGATCATGGAAGGAGCATATCCAAGCATTAAGATGAATTCCACAAGTTGGATTTATTCCTGCCATAACCCAACCTTTCCTAAATGAACTCGTCCGCATGAATACAGATTGTGTGATGGAGATTGAAGGTTGACAGAAGATCAACGGTCAAGGATCATTTACCTAATAAAAGATCACATAGGATAAAAGGGAAGTTTAGCTGTGAAATCTGAAAGTAATTGTTGTCAATCGGATTAAGATCAACGAACAAAGTTGATCGTTGAACAAGATCTACGGCTGTTAGTGATTTCGCTGAGTGAACTAGCACTGACAAAGAATATTTTCATGTGCACAAAAAAATTATGAAATCCACCCTATGAAGTTTGAGATCCACCATCGATCTGAGAAAAGTCAAATCCAAAGGTCGTGATCAATTTCCTCAAAAGACAAGATATGGATCTGCAGAGCTAGATTGTCATCCGCTTCTGGAAGCATATCAATGGTTGAGAGTGAATCTGAAGAGTATCGACGGTGCGGAAGAGTTGAAGCATGGAAAACCCAACTTAGAAAAATAAGTTGGAACAAAGATTTGATTTCCACTATCTGAATTGGGAAAGGAAAGTGCGGAAAGGTGTAGGAAAAAAGAGAAGTGTAGATGCAGAAGTGTGGATCGACAGAAGTTTGAAAATTGGGGAAGTGAACTTTTCGATTTCTGATTCCCAAGATCCAAAGGCAGAAAAGGTGAACGCGGAAAGCTAGTTGTGGAAGGGAGCATGCAGAAAGTTGGATGCGGAAACAAAAAGTTGCGAAAACCCAAAATTTGAATAAAGTCTACTGTGGAAGAAGGTTTAACATAACAATTTGGTTGTCTAGAAGGGTTTAAAGTCCCTCCATGCTCTGAAATTCATTTGTTTGATCTCAGAGGTGGAAAAATCATGCCACCAAGGGGGGATTGGTATCATTTTGGAACCTTTCTCATTTGGTGTTCTTGTCAAGGAATTAGTGTGTGCAGAGTAACCTTGTTGTAGAGTTCGGCATCTACAAGTCGATCACGGTAAGGATCGATGGAAACTGAGGTTTAAGCCTGTGCATACTTGGATGGTCGAGATCATGGAAGGAGCAAATCCAAGGATGAAGATGAATTCTGCAAGTTGGAGTTATTCTTGCGATAACCCAACCTTTCCTAAATGAAATCATCCGCATGAATACAGATTGTGTGATGGAGATTGAAGGTTGACAGAAGATCAACGATCAAGGATCATTTCACTAATAAAATATCACATAGGATAAAAGGGAATTTTAGCTGTGAAATCTGAAAGTAATTGTTGTCAAGCGGATTAAGATCAACAAACAAAGTTGATTGTTGAACAAGATCTATGGCTGTTAGTGATTTCGCTGAGTGAACTAGCACGGACAAAGAAGATTTTCATGTGCACAAAAAAATTATGAAATCCACCCTATGAAGTTTGAGATCCACCATCGATCTGAGAAAAGTCAGATCCAAAGGTCGTGATCAATTTCCTCAAAAGACAAGATATGGATCTGTAGAGCTAGATTGTCATCCGCTTCTGGAAGCATATCAATGGTTGAGAGTGAATGTGAAGAGTATCGACGGTGTAGAAGAGTTGAAGCGTGGAAAACCCATCTTAGAAAAATAAGTTGGAACAAAGATTTGATTTCCACTATCCGAATTGGGAAAGGAAAGTGCGGAAAGGTGTAGGAAAAAAGAGAAGTGCAGATCTACAGAAGTTTGAAAATTAGGGAAGTGAACTTTTCGATTTCTGTTTCCCAAGATCCAAAGGTAGAAAAGGTGAACGTGGAAAGCTAGTTGTGGAAGGGAGCGTGCAGAAAGTTGGATGCGGAAACAAAAAGTTGCAAAAACCCAAAATTTGAATAAAGTCTACTGTGGAAGAAGGTTTAACATAACAATTTGGTTGTCTAGAAGGGTTTAAAGTCCCTCCATGCTCTGAAATTCATTTGTTTGATCTCAGAGGTGGAAAAATCATGCCACCAAGGGGGGATTGGTATCATTTTGGAACCTTTCTCATTTGGTGTTCTTGTCAAGAAATTAGTGTGTACAAAGTAACCTTGTTGCAGAGTTCAGCATCTACAGGTCGATCACGGTAAGGATCGATGGAAACTAAGGTTTAAGCCTGTGCATGCTTGGATGGTCGAGATCGTGGAAGGAGCAAATCCAAGGATGAAGATGAATTCCGCAAGTTGGAGTTATTCTTGCGATAACCCAACCTTGCCAAAACGAATTCGTCTGCATGAATACAGATTGTGTGATGGAGATTGAAGGTTGACAGAAGATCAATGGTCAAGGATCATTTCACTAATAAAAGATCACATAGGATAAAAGGGAAGTTTAGCTATGAAATATGAAAGTAATTGTTGTCAAGCGGATTAAGATCAACAAACAAAGTTGATCGTTGAACAAGATCTACGGATTTTAGTGATTTCGCTGAGTGAACTAGCATGAACAAAGAAGATTTTCATGTGCACAAAAAAATTATGAAATCCACCCTATGAAGTTTGAGATCCACCATCGATCTGAGAAAAGTCAGATCCAAAGGTCATGATCAATTTCCTCAAAAGACAAGATTTGGATCTGTAGAGCTAGATTGTCATCCGCTTCTGGAAGCATATCAATGGTTGAGAGTGAATCTGAAGAGTATTGACAATGCAGAAGAGTTGAAGCGTGGAAAACCCAAATTACAAAAATAAGTTGGAACAAAGATTTGATTTCCACTATCCGAATTGGGAAAGGAAAGTGCAGAAAGGTGTAGGAAAAAAGAGAAGTGCAAATGCGGAAGTGTGGATCTACAAAAGTTTGAAAATTGGGGAAGTGAACTTTTCGATTTCTGATTCCTGAGATCCAAAGGCAGAAAAGGTGAACGCGGAAAGCTAGTTGTGGAAGGGAGCATGCAGAAAGTTGGATGCAGAAACAAAAAGTTGCGAAAACCAAAAATTTTAATAAATTCTACTGCGGAAGAAGGTTTAACATAACAATTTCGTTGTCTAGAAGGGTTTAAAGTCCCTCCATGCTCTGAAATTCATTTGTTTGATCTCAGAGGTGGAAAAATCATGCCACCAAGGGGGGATTGGTATCATTTTGGGACCTTTCTCATTTGGTGTTCTTGTCAAGGAATTAGTGTGTGCAGAGTAACCTTGTTGCAGAGTTCGGCATCTACAAGTTGATCACAGTAAGGATCGATGGAAACTGAGGTTTAAGCCTGTGCATACTTGGGTGGTCGATATCATGGAAGGAGCAAATCCAAGGATGAAGATGAATTCCGCAAGTTGGAGTTATTCCTGCAATAACCCAACCTTGCCTAAACGAACTCGTCCGCATGAATACAGATTGTTTGATGGAGATTGAAGGTTGACAGAAGATCAACGGTCAAGCATCATTTCACTAATAAAATATCACATAGGATAAAAGGGAAGTTTAGCTGTGAAATATGAAAGTAATTGTTGTCAAGCAGATTAAGATCAATGAACAAAGTTGATCGTTAAACAAGATCTACGGCTGTTAGTGATTTCGCTGAGTGAACTAGTACTGACAAAGAATATTTTCATGTGCACAAAAAAATTATGAAATCCACCCTATGAAGTTTGAGATCCACCATCGATCTGAGAAAAGTCAGATCCAAAGGTCGTGATCAATTGCCTCAAAAGACAAGATATGGATCTGCAAAGCTAGATTGTCATCTGCTTCTGGAAGCATATCAATGGTTGAGAGTGAATCTGAAGAGTATCGATGGTGCGGAAGAGTTGAAGCATGGAAAACCCAACTTAGAAAAATAAGTTGGAACAAAGATTTGATTTCCACTATCCGAATTGGGAAAGGAAAGTGTGGAAAGGTGTAGGAAAAAAGAGAAGTGCGGATGCGGAAGTGCGGATCTACAGAAGTTTGAAAATTGGGGAAGTGAACTTTTCAATTTCTGATTCCCAAGATCCAAAGGTAGAAAAGGTGAATGCAGAAAGCTAGTTGTGGAAGGGAGCGTGCAGAAAGTTGGATGCGGAAACAAAAAGTTACGAAAACCCAAAATTTGAATAAATTCTACTACGGAAGAAGGTTTAACATAACAATTTGGTTGTCTAGAAGGGTTTAAAGTCCCTCCATGCTCTGAAATTCATTTGTTTGATCTCAAAGGTGGAAAAATCATGCCACCAAGGGGGGATTGGTATCATTTTGGGACCTTTCTCATTTGGTGTTCTTGTCAAGGAATTAGTGTTTCATGGTTCTACTTGTTATTTAAAGTTAAATTTTGGCATCCTTATATATTGGCCAGTTAAAAAGATAAAGGATTGCATTATAGGTTCAATATTGTGTGTTGAAAAGACTAATCAATCTAAATGTTTAGAGATACAAAAAAATCATGATCACAATAATAAGTTTCAAATGTTTTAGAGAAATATGTTGTGTACTTTGAACCACTAGATGGTGATGAATTTGGATTTTAAATTCAGGAAGTTTTTTGCAATTGTGAGAAATATGTTTCCATTGAAGGTTCTCTTGTTAAATGGTCTATAAATTAATTTTTTGTACTTGATAATGCCCCTTTATATGTATTGGTATTAATGAAATGTAGAGAAGAAAAATTGGTCGAGATTTTGGATTCATTTAAAGCATGTCCTTTGAATATGGTCCTTCCATTTCTTCCTAAGGATGAATATATCAGTATAAACTTGCAACAACAAGGAGGCACAGTTTTGTAAAGCCTCGAATTAGAATTGCATCTTCTAAAAGGAATTCAAGTTCAAAATCTAATGACACAATTGATGAGAGTGCATTTTTTGAGAAAATAAACAAGGAGTATTGTTGTTCAAGTTCGTGTATTTTAAAAGTTCCATTAAAACCGATGATGAAAGGTATCGTTAAATTCAGAGAAATAAATGAAAATTCAAAAAGATATTTTGTATTGTATTCTTTGGAATCCAATCTCTTGTTTGTTGTCAAGGAGAAATGAGAAAGATAACAATGCTTACAATGAAATATGATCCATTAGAAGTGTGTCAAAATGCATGGCAAAAATGTTATAAATAAAAAAGATGTACTTTTTTCAATTATAAAAGAGCATTTCTAGATGGTGATTTAAAGGAAGTTAATGGAAATATTGGATTGCAAAAATCAAAGACAAATAATGTTACAATACTGGATAGTATTAATAATATTGGGAAGCAAAATTAAGATAAGGCTCCACATATAACACATGGAATAAATCAACATGGAACAAGGGCACCTCTAAAACGATTGCCATCAAATATGACCCATGGCTTGTTACAGAAAATGGTTAATGATGATATCTAGTAGATTGGCCTTCCTTCAATGTCACAATATACTTTTAGCATAGTAATAAGAATCCAGTTTCCTAATGTTGCAATCGCCAAGAACAAATTCTTTGTTAGATGTAATGAATGTATTCCAATCATGAATAACCTTAGGGATACCACTAATCCAAATGAAGTAATATGACCATGAACTATTCAGGAAGACCATAATAATTATATTGCACATAGATTAGCTTCAAAGAATTGTCCAGGAAATTATTTGAGCATTGTGCATGAAAATATGGATAAGTTGAATACTTCCACACCAATGATTTTTAAAAGGGAAAAGGCTATTAGTAATGTAATGAATCTACCAATATATATGACTAGTATTCTGGCTCATGGACACAAGACTGGGGGATGTCTCCATTTTAAACTTTATTTTTTGTGATTAGTTCAAATCACATTGTCACTTCATCATCCAAATTCACGAAAGATCTTAAAGAACCAATGGTGGGTAAATATGGATATTTGCATTACAAAAAGGGAACAACAAATCACCCATTACAAGAATATTTATTGGAAATTGAGTCCTATGATTAGTGTTTAGTCTACAAACAAAAATGTTATGAAAGCACAAGAAATAAGTATTAATAATACAAATTTTTTAATTCCAAATAGAAACTTTCCTGACATTATTATTGCAATTGGATAATTTTGTAGGTGGTAACAAAAATTGATACATGTTTGCAATTATTTCTCTGTTAATAGTAAGGAGGGTGTTTGATTTTGTTGAAGTTGGATTCCTTCCTATGGATCAAACACACGGAGACATAGTTGAGACTTAAAGGAGGTTGTCAGCAAAATTAAGGAGGAAAGACATGTTTCCTTTGCAAAAGATAATGGACACTTATAGGACATGTGCAAATCACAATTCCTATGTCCCATTTTTTATTGATGAATTTTTTTTACTTCAAAAACTTTATAGAGACACACCTTTTGGATGGGATATCCACAATTGTTAGTATAAAAAAATGACATTTTTTCAAATTTTATCTCATTGATGATGTGCTAGCTATGCAATATAAGGCATTTCTCTAAGATGAAAATTAGTCATCTCCTTTTCTTATATGGTGTTTCTTACCTAATGGAGTTGAAAACTTACCAAAGGGGAAACCCTAATTGTTAACTCTATAGGTAAGGAAACATTATGAGATGGATGAGAAATTAAAAAATAATTAGAAACATATATCTCATTTTAGAGGAATGTACTTGAGAATGGAGGGAAACAATATTGGTATCCAAAGGTATTTTAGTGGGACACCATGTATAGATTTTTGGACACTCCATTTTAGAGAATTGAGCAGTATTCATCTAATTGTCATCTAGTCACAATGCAATTCAAAGGAAGCAACGCTCCTAGAAAATCATCTCATGAAGGTATGGAAGCATATTTGAGAGAATATGTACCCACAATTGAGGAATTTTATGTTGGTCCCTTATTTAGAAAACCTAGAGATGAATTTTCTACAAAAGAAAAAATATATTGTGGAGGGGAAAATTCTTATAGTGTATTTTTTTTTAGGAAGAGTGTGAAATATGGTTAGGAAAGCCAAAAGGAATTGTTTTCCAAGATTCAAATGCTTTTTTAATTCTTACAAAGTGGAGGTCCAATGGTGGATACCAATAAGAACATCAAGATCTCAAAGGATTATAAAGAAATTACTTAAATAAAAACCAACAATGGGTTGTTGGTTCAAAGGAAAATATCATCATCAATGTTAATAACATGATTTGGTCATGGTCACCAAGGGCGGGATGGACATGGTGAAAAATAAAAATAAATAAGGGCCTTGTAGCAGTTAAGGCACAATAGGAACATATGTATCATAATGTTGAGAGTAGGAGAATGTTGAAATGAATAGAGTTGAGGGTTTTATGGTTTGACTAGGAATATTCTAGTTATGTTGGTTTTGTATATATAAATATGTTCATGTGTGGAATAATAGTGCTATGATGCATTGTATACATTGTTATTTTTTCAAGTTGTCACTGCATTTTTTTGTATTCCTTAATATTACATTAATTTCATATGGCATGCATCTTTGAATAGAAGTTGATGGATTTACAAATCTAGAGACTCATATATTTCAGTTATCTTGTGTGTGTGTGTGTGTGCGTGCATGTCCGCGCATGCATGTGCGACCATGTGTGTGTGTGTGTTAATGTGGAATAGAAGCAATGTTGGGATTCATTGTGCACAACATTTCTTTTTATTCAATATATGACTGCATATTTTTTTTGGATTATATAATATTATATCATAGTCATATGGTCTACATCATTGAATGGTTTCATTTGGTTGATAACTTGATTTAATTTTTATAATAGATTCTATGATTTTAATTAACAACTAACACTTCCAGGTAAAAAAATTGGATTCAAATCATACTCTTTCTGACTTAATTTGATTTAGGAAATTTCTATATGCATATTTCACAATATTGAATATGTTGGTGTATTTGCAACTAAGATGTGAAATTTTTTAAAAACAATGTCTCACACATAGTCAATATGAGTGTCAAAGAGTCTCAAAGAGTTGTATAGAAATTGTTTAAATAAAAACCATCAATACGTTATTTTATTTTTGTATCTTAAGGCATTAGATTACTATGGTGGACATTGTTAAAAATATCGACATTGAGGATACACAATAAAATAATTTGAAATATGTCATAATGACAATCATTCCATTGATTGTGTTGTATAATTTTGTAAACAAAAAGGAGAATCGATGAACCATTTAATTGTGCATTGTTCAAATGCAAGATTTCAGATAAACCAATAGATTGACATTGTTAGAATTGTTATTTAGATATACAAAATTTAAATTGATAATTATTAGAATCAAGAATCATACTTTTTCAATTGTAACTCTCACTTTTGGAATTGAAAACCACATTTGTGAAATTAAAATAATCACACATTTTGAATAAAAAATCATAGTTTGCAAATAGAAAATCACAACTTTCGAATCAAAAAATTGTACTTTTGGAACATTGATTTTTCACTTTTGAACCTGATTTTGAACTTTAGAAAGGTTGTTTTTGGGCTTTAGAAAGCATGATTTTGCACTTTTTTAGTCCAAATTCTGTTGAATAAGTCCAAATTTAATAAAATGGATATTGGATTCAAAATCAAATAACTAGCATGTCTACTTCTATTCAAATGTCAAAATTTGGCAAACATAAATGTGTAGTGTTAATTTTTTCAAGCACAAAATTAACTACAAAGAAACAAGTCATACCTAAATATCTCAAGCACTTGAAAGAAATGATAAGATTGTATGATAAATTGAATTCTAAATTTAGGAATAATGAGGGTTGGTTAAAAGAAATTAGTCATATTATAAGGGTTTAAGCAAGCATGTATTTTTTCCCTATCTTTTCAATATTTATATTCATAAGTTAGAGGCATTTTTCAATGAAGCAGATTGTAGTAGCACTACTTGGGTCGAAATAGTAATCATCCTTCTTCTTTGTGCAAATGATAGTATTGTTTTGCAAGGAGTCTCACAAGCAAGTAAGAATTATCAAATATTTTTGTTTCAGCTATGTTATGTCAACAAATCCTAATAATACAAAGGTTATGATAATCAAATATAAGAAAAAATAACTTACCATAATTTTACCTATAACAATAACAACATAGATAAAGTTAATATGGACAAGTATTTTGGAGTTGACCTTCATCAAAAGCTCAACTGAAAGCATAGTGTTGAGACAATGATTAATGAAGGATGGAAAGCCTATTTTGGTCTTGACAACAAATGTAAAGCAACTCATTTTTTCTTTATGAAAGAATTTTTTTCTTCTTTGGCATACTTATGATTTTAGTTATCGTATATGGTTGTGAAATTTGGGGATGCAACATTTCCAAAGAAACCTAGTAAAATCAAACAAATCTACAAATGTTTTATAATTCACAATATCAAAATTATAAACAATGCTCCCTATCCAATCCACCTCCTAAAGGTTGGATTTACATGCACTAAGAGGAAAGCTTTGCTTAGGTCCCTTTTATAAAATCATATTTAGATAACTAACATAAAGGATAGGATACATCTAGACATTGATTTCAATTCTAGTAAAAGTCACTTGAGGCTTAAGAGGGTGGCATACGGATGATAATTATTTCTAAATAATTGGAGTATAAAGGAGGGGGCCAGTCTACAAAACATAGATACTATTAAAATCACTATCACAACTTTTTCATAGAAAATGTGGTGCAACGAGTATGAAAATTCCCATCAACTATAAAAATATCATTAGCCCCAAGACCATAAGTATCTTTGTACTATATCTAGATTTAAAATAAAAAAGAACATTGCTAAAATAAGAACAGACTCTCACGAGCTTCAAATTTAAATTGGGAATTAGACAAAACCTTAAACATTAAGGGAATAAATATATGTACCTTTTGTGACACTAAGAAAATATAGGAAAACAACAAGTTATTTCATATTTTCATGTCTACATCCACATTAGGTCTTAATTTCATAAAATTTGTAACACCACCAATCTTCGTAATTCGTTAATTCATGAAAAACAAAGAAAGTATGAACTTTTCTCCCCAATCCTTTCGATCATAGAAACAAGATGTTTTTTTTAATTAAAATGGTTAAATGGAGTTTGTATTAAAAGAATCCATTTTAAACAAGAATTTGACAAGTGCAAATTTTCCTTAAAAAAATATAAACTATTGCTTCACTCTTCCTCCCTGGCTAGAATCTAGGAGGAGTGAATCCACCGCTCTCTCTTGCAACTTATTTTCCTTACATTTTATTCAAAACATGGATATATCCTATCAAGGCTGTATTGTGGTCTTATTAAATCATCCAAGATTATGTTTGTTACTTTACCAGACTAGATTTCCTTCCTCAAGTAAGAGGTAGGGAAGGATGTCATATTTTCCTTACTAACTCGAAAAAAGTAATGGCTATTCTTTGATCTTCCTCTTGTTCTTTTCTTCAAAACTTCAGCCTTGGATAGAGATGCCATTTTTTTTTGTAGAATAATGTACCTTCTCATTGTCCCTCGTTGGTTCCCCTAAGTTGTATTCTGTTTCCTTAGTGACACTCTTTGTTTCGCTTTCTTCATCTACATCCTCATCCTGTGTTATTTCCTCAACCATGGAAACAAAATGTTAACAAAAATTGTGTAATTTTTTTATTATAAATTTTCTTAAAATTTAATCAACCAAATTTAATCTCAAAAATTGTAATCAACATTATTATCATCATCAAAATGTATATTTTATGTTTAAAGAAATTAATTATAATATAGAGGTTAAGTAAGTTGTCATTTTTTTTCCTAACACTTACATTGACAAGTTAGAGTAATGTTTTAAACAAGCAATTGAAAAAACAATAATCATCTATCTTTTTTACGCAAATTATAGTATTGTTTTGTGATGAATCTCATGAGCTACTAAGAATTCTCAAATATTTATTGTTTATCTCTAGTATGTTATTAAACCCTAATAAAAAAAGATTATGATCATAAAATCTAAGAAAATTATTTACTATAATTTTCCATATGACCCTAAAAATTTAAGTGGAAGTTAATTTGTACAATTATCTTGGATTTTATCTTATCCACTGAAATTATAGTGTTGAGAAATTCATTAGCGAAAAGCATATTTTGGTCTTGAGAACAAATGTAAAGCAATACATTTATTGCTCTATGAAAGAAAAATGTCTTCTTTTACACACTTGTGATTCTAGTCATCTTATATGGTTGTAAAGTTTGGGGTTTCCACATTTCTAGAGAAACTTGGGAAAATTGAGCAAACCTGCAAATGCTTTATGATTTATAATCTCAAAATTAAAAACAATGCATCCTATGCAATCCTCCTGCTATAAGTTGGGATTCCACCCATTGAGAAGAACGCTATGATTAGGTGCCTAAGGTAAAACCATATTAAGATAATTAACATAGACAATAAGAGGTTTCCTAGATTGCTTCAATTCTAATAAAAGTC